>WJFB01000747.1:0-48371 GCA_009870185.1 Pygmarrhopalites habei | reverse complement strand
CCCCCCCCCCCCCCCCCCCAAAAAAAAATTGAGTTTCTTGTGGACTGGAATGGCATGTGTAAAGAGTTTTTTTCCAAAAAAACGTATATGGTATAGAACATCCACTGTATATCCCCCAGTTTGCATGTATGTAGATAAGTACGTAGATAGGGAACAGAAGATTGTGAAGGGAGTGGATGCGGTGGGTGAATGTTTTTACGTGTCACTCGAGGGAAGATTGACTCAATTTGTTACGATATTTACCGTCTAAATTTTGAAAATGTTCCCCACGACTACGAGTCAAGTGTACCTGTTCAGCTTATGTCTCTTGTCTCCAAAAAAATGAGTTGAGTTTGACAAATGTGGGGGTTGTGGTAGTGATGGTGGTGAGGGGGAGAAAACGAGCATGATCTACAAAATTTTTTTGCCAACAGTTTTGTGTGTCACACAGGAGAAAGTTTTGTAGAGTATTCTTCTTCTTCTTCATCATCATCATCATGAACATCAACATCATCGTGTCGCTTTTATGGGGTTGGTCCATTCTTTCTGGCCACAATCTATGTAACTCCCATGCTTGAAATCTGACACGTATGTTTCTTCCCATTTTTAGTTGGTTTGGTGTCAGCAGAAAAATTTGGTCATCAAAAACATAAATAAAGGATGTTGTTTTGCGATGGAGAAAATGAGAGGAAAAACAACTAATTAAACATGGACAAAACCAAACGGGGTGGGTGGGGGTGGAGGTGAAAGCAGGATATGTTATGTGTGAGATCAGTGCTTCTCCATATTGCTGTATTGCCATTGTAATGTGTGTCTCTCTCCTCGTCCGTCTCAAAATTTGATGTTGTTGTTGATTTGAACCAGTCAAATGATTGTTTTTCCTTTTCTTCCAGTAGGATTTTGGAGGTGAGAAAAGAAAACGAATTATAGAGTTGGTGTAGTTGGAGATGTACAGGATGGATGAGGGGGGGGGGGGGAGAGAGAGAAATAGAGAGAGAAAATTTCAACGCAAAAGATTCAGAATTTTGTGAACAATCTTATTTGTTGTGGGTGAAAGACAGAATTGTGTGAGAGTATGGTATATATATTTATATATATGAGATGAGAGGGTCTTCAAAGTAACATCTTCTTGTTGTGTCTTGTTGTGGCTTTTTGTTAAATAGGGTTTGCAAAAAAATTTGGTGTTTTTTAAATATTTTGTATCATAAATTGACTGTTGTTGACTGACAAAACTTTTTTTTGTTGTTGCTGTTGTTCTTGTTGTGAACTGTTGGGTTAAATTTTGAGAGAGAAAAAAACTTTTTTTGTTTTTTTTGGAAGCGCTCTGTGGATGGGTATTTGAGAATTTGGACGAAAGAAAAATAAACTTGTTTTGTTTGTTTGTTTATTGTTTGTTTTTTTGAATTCGACTTGGACTTCGACTGGTTGTGTGTGTCATCATCATCGTCAATGAATCCAACCAGCTTCACCATCCTCAGAAGCAGCAGCAGCATGGAGTTGGTGTTGTAAAAAACAAGTTGTCTCGACTCAACTCGACAGAATTCAAAAGGATTCGTCCAAATATAATTTTGTATTACAAGGATGTTTTTTGTTTTACTTTTTTTCAGTATGATTCTTGTTTTGCAAAAAAAACAGCGTGAAAAAAGTTTCTTTTTGGGATATTTTGATGCCTGTGTGATTTGTTTAGGTTTGTAAAAAAGGAAAATCTTTAAAATCATGGGCAAAGACTGTGATTTTCAAATTGATCTCGAATGTTTAAAAAAGAGTTGTGGTGGTAGTAGTTTTTGTTCTTGTAGTATGATCAAAAAAATGGTTTTTGTTTTATATTTTGTTGTTAAGTTGGAGTAAATTGGGAGTAGTAGTAGGTAGGAAAATTTTTGTTTGTTCCTGTTGTAGTAGTAGTAGGTAGTTGTAGTAGTTGTAGTAGTACTTGTTGTAGTTGTTGTTGTAGTTGTTGGTTTTTGGTAGGAGACTGAGTAAAACTGTAGTTTGGTTGTTTTTGGTTTTTTTAAAATTTGAGGTTTTTGGTTTTTTTTGGATGTAACAATTTTGAGTGAGAATCAAGGGACGAAAACCTGAGGGGCAGAGGCGAGCACCGCGACTGTGGCGATGATGGTGAAAAGAGTGAAAATAATGAGACAAAGTCTATCGACAACCATGGCGGCAAACTTCCACTCATTTGTCACTTCGGCTGCTTCATCGTCCTTACGAATCTTATCCGTGATCACTCGTATCTCTTTGAGAATGAGGGACAGCTCCCTATGAGCACCCAAACATGGATGATGGCTCACAGTCGCCGCTATGGGGTCTTCGTGAGAACCACCGATCCGCCAACCCGGCGTTGAGTGTGGCGTTCGCAATGTTGCCGGCCGAAAATCATCGTCCATATCTGTGTGAGTGGGGAAAAAAGTGGTCAAGTACCCAGCATAAATACACAACCCACACAGAGGCTCAAGCAGCAAATACAAATGTACGCACAAATCCTACTTTTTATCCCTCTTCACAGTCTACAATTACCCTCCAAAAAAAGAAAACACAAATTTCCTACACACACCTTTCACTCCTGCTTTCTCCTGAACTGATAAAAACTCAGACCTGACAATAGCCATCCCATCCTTTTGCCACTCAAGAATATTTTTGTACAAAAATAGGAAAGAATGACAAGGAAAATATTTTACGGTGGAAAGGATGACAGCCGCCGTCTGATTTCTCTCTCTCTCTCTCTCTCTTATCATCTCATTTTTTCCCATCTCTCTCACTTTAACCAGCCTTACATGTACCTCTCTGTCCTTTTTCCATATTTCTTAATTTGTGTACCAGGAAGGGAGAGCGGAAGGGTGAGACGGGTAGACTAAAGGGGAACTATTCAAACGAAATGTCCGGAGTAGATACTACATAGTGAGAGGAGAGGAGAAAGAGAGACAGGAGGATAAGGAAGATAGAAGGAAAAGGTGGATGGTACTAACCCCACAGGCACACTCCATCTGACTATATGCCTTCTAATAAATTGATGAAATATAAAAACAAGTCTTCTCAATGTCTTTTTTTTGTTGCGGGCGGCGGGTGGCCTGACTTTAGCACTGCTTGCCCTGGTTGTGGCCGGCAAAAGAAGGAGGAGAAAAAAAGAGAAAAAAAATTGTGGAGAAAAAAGAGGGAAGGGGAAAGAATAGGAAAAAAGCCCGGGGGTAAAATTGGATTTCTTACAGATTTATTGGACTAGTGGCTGGCTGGCTACAGATACAGTATTGATAAGCAGTTATACAACCAGTCATGTTTTTTCTTTCTTGGCTCAACGCTACACACACACATGCACAGACACAACCTCCTTCCACCCGCCGCCCTACTCAGAGATGAGATGAGAAGGAAGAAAGCAAAAGAGTGAGAGAGAGAAAGTAGCAAAACTATAGCTCGCTGGAATCATGATATAAACTGTATAGACTTTTTCTCCTCTCTTCCTCACACACACTCATACACACTATCTCCCTCTGTATGGATATACATGGTTAGACAAACAGACATAGAAAAAGAAAAAAACTGAGACTCACCGAGGACGTTCGCCAGCAGACTTTTGGAAGATCTTTCTTTCATTTCGAGCTCACGAATCTGATCCCGCATTTTGGCAGTAGCAGCCATTGCCTTCAAAGTGATTTTATCACCCGGACGACTCATCCTCAGAAACCATGGAAGCCATTGCAAGAATACCACTCGAATCTATAACAAGATCCATCAAGTCACCACCAAATTCTCCATTCCCCATGCCGCGTGATTCACACACACAATGTATAGTCTTGTCCCTCACAAATGTATATATACTCTCATCCTAATATACTTTCTCTTTCACCACACACAAACACAACTTTTTCTCCAGAAAATCTTTAATATAATGTTTTTGTTTTGTATCAACTATTTCCTCCCCCTCCCACATGATGTCTACATTTAAATGCTTTTGAAACTCTTTTCCTTCTTTTTCTCAGAAAAATTTTGAAATCACAAGTTGACACACACACACGCTGTATAGAAGGAATGTGGGAGGGGATTTATGGTGGAGTACAGTTGGAATGTTTATAGTGTGGAGAGTGAAAGTGTAGAGTTAATTTGTGAGAGGCTTGTTCCTTACCCATTGGGACATTTCATGCGTGTCGGCCGAGCGATGATGATAATTCAAGATTAAAATCGTTGAGACCACCGAGGAGGCTACCATGAACATGATACAATTGAAGTATGTACCTATGGAGGGGCAGAGGAAGAAGAGAACGCACACACACAAAATCCACCAACATCATAAATCACATTTCTCATTTCTCCTTGATTTATTTATATTACACATTACGACTATTATTATTCGACTTTTTATTGTAGCTACACATAAATACACACAGTACGAAAAAGCAGACACACATTTGTAGCTCCTATGTACGACTTTGTTTCTACTAACGAGTATACGGATAATACTTTCCTGGTTTTGTTACAACTATTTACTCGCACACAAATCAGGACATGCAGAAGTATGTAGAAAAAATGTCTTTCTACAAAGAATTATATTAAAATCTTGATATGGATCAAAACATTTTGTGTGTGCCAATTAAAAAATCAAAGTTTGATAAATGTGATGTCATTCTTAAAGTTGTCATTGACACAAACAGAAAATCAAAATTTCAAGCATGTAGTATATTAAAATATTGAAAAAGTATGCAAGCATATAGCTGTATAAAAATAATGACTTTCACTTTTCATTGTCAAAAAACATCTAATTTGAAGATTATTTTCTTAAAAATATGGAAAGAGTTTCTCGTATCAAAAATAAGGTAACAGATCTGTTAGGGAAGACAAATTTTGTCTTCCAAATTTTAACTACTTTTTGTTTAGAAAATCAAAAAAATACGTCTTTTAGAGCTGAAAATACTTCAAACAAATATCGTCGAATCAGTTAATGGGGAACACCAAATTAACATTACACGAAACACATTAAATAAAACTATATTTTAAGTACATTAAAACTTTTCATTAAACTTTTCTTAAGGACGGACTGTGTCAAAACACTCATCTTTCAAACTAGACTTTTTTTCAAAAAACTAAATGTAATATGTAATTAAATTATAGAAATGTCGAGAAACTATCACATCTCATTTCACACAAAGACAATTAATTGAAAATGTTCTTTTGAAGGGAATATAATGGATGGTGATGACTCTGCAAAAAATAGTTTTCCTGGAAGCGAACGAGAGAATGGCCATTGGGATTCGAAAAAAATGAGAGGATGGAGTACGGCCAAAAAATTTAGCACTTAATTGCCATAATAGAGATTAATTATTATATTTTTTGAAATAAAATGCTCGAAGCATTTTGAGTATCTTTGTTTAAATACATATAGGGAAATCTTTGGAAAATGGCCCAAAATTAGCTTTCACTGTGGTGTTGAAAGTGTGAAAATTAAATAGTTGTTTTCTTTGGAAGAATCACAAATTATCATTTTTTGTCACCAAATTGACGGAGACTACATCTAGTCAATATAGTATAATAATAGAATCAAAATATTTTGATTGTATTACTCACCAAAATCTTGTGTGTAGTGTAGTGTGTGAAGTACTTACACTGCATTTGTATTAAAAGTTGCCCACACATTGTGTCTCTGAAAATTATACTCTCTCCTTGTTCACAATAGGTAAGAGTAAGGACTACACAACTGTTCGTTTTTCAACAATTGAATCCTGTAGTATTTCATTAGTACAGGACAATCGTTTTACAAAACATTTGCATGAAACTTGGGAATTTCTTTTGAAGACAAAAAATAATGAATTTAAATGACGCTGCATGATTCGTATATGGACTTTTTGGTCACATACAAATGAGCACAAAAGTAAAAGGAATTTTTTCTTTTAAAAAAATGCAATTTAAAAATCCAAATTGATTTGTATTGCACATGCATAATTAAAATTTCAACAAAAAAACCAAGTGTCTTGTATATTTCCACGTATGAAGTTCAAGTTTGTTACAGTCAGGACAGTTGAAAAAATTCAAAATCAAAGAAAGGTGAATTAAGAAAAATCATATTTTTCAAACGCAAAATTTTTTGTCAGTCGGGAATTAGTTTGTGTTGAAAATTCAATGTAGAGTCATGTTGTTGTTCAGGAAAACGCTCAATTTGTGTTGTAAAAATTATTGTTTTTCATCTTTGTTGGGAGTTTGTCAGAGCCAACAGGAATTTATAGGAGGATTGACTATTCTAGGTGGGCATGAAGACAAAGAAATTTTAGCTTGGATATTAAATAAATGAGTTCTCACACCACTCTAATGAAAAAAATATTTTTCGTGTGAGTTAAAAGTAATACAATTTGTTTGGTGTGTGTGTAACCTCAAAAATATCTCTGTGGAATTGTCATTAAATTGGATGTTGTTAAAACTCCGTTTGTTCAAAGACATTACTGTCTTGCGTAATGCTAAATATCATCCTCAATCAAATACTTTGAAAGTGAAAGGAGTTTGTACACTAGGACACTTTCACTCACTTTCACTGTCAGTGAGTCAAAATCTAGCACTGAAGAACTTTCCCTCTTTTATCCAAGCCACCATCTCTATTGCCTTCATACCCAATATCTTTTTGACGAAAGTAATTAACTAATAATGAAATCTTCTATATACTTTTCTAATTTAAAAAATTTAAATGGAGAAACCTAATACGTATGACACAGACCAGATATAATTCTGAATAACTACTTGAGATTGCTTTCAATACTGGTTATATTGAAGGAAAGACAAAATAGAGCATCTCACTTGGAAAGAACGAAAGCGAAATTGATAAAATCCTAGCTAAAGCTCACTAAAAACACAAGTTAATGTCCTATATATGTATACACACTAAAAAATATAAGAAAATCAACGGAATTGTATCGAATACGACAGAATGAGACAACTCACAAGGGTGAAGGACTGTGGACAACTAAAATACAGTTTGAATAATAAATATTGTCGTATTAAGTACCTAGGACAGGTAAAGCATCTGACACCTGCGGCAGCGTCTCAGCGACGAGATTGTGAAAAACGGTGAGGGAAAGTAAAATGGTCACGCCTTATTATACGTATTGACCAAAATTTTGTTGTTTGTTTTGGAGAGAAATTGGGAAGGTCAAAATAATTGTTTGTGTAAAAAGTATAGGCGTCAATGATTGTTGTCATCGTCGTTGTTTTTTAGGGTGTGGGGGTGAAGGTGGTGAAGAATTCGATGGTGATTGGTTGGTGATGGTCAAACAGAGTGGACATAATGACAGAGACCAAGTCATGGGTTGTGTCGGTATGAGATGATGTAGGTTTTGCACACATTTTGTTTGATATATATATAAAAAATGAAAGATATGAATAAGTCAAGTTGAACCTTTTGTATTTAAGATAAAAGTCAAGATGAAGAAAAGAGAGGGGGAAAGACGTTTAAGACGAGGATAAAGATAAAATAGACATAGATAGAGGAAGGAAGAGGAGGAGGAGGAGGAAGGGTTGATGGTGTGGGTATTGGTATTATGGTAGCGATGGTAGAACGAGAGTAGTGGTAGTGGTGGTAAATGGGTATGTATGAGTAAATAAATGGATACTTATCTATCGTCCACATTCGATAGATAGAGTCTTGTTTTTTCCCCTTCGTTCACACACGAATGTGTGACGGCCCATCAGTTGTACGTAGAAGGTTATACTGAGCCTTGTATGATGGGAGAAAGCTCACATATGTAGTGACGTTGGGAGGGAGACTACATATGTAACATTGAAACATCAACATGACTTGATAGGAAAGCCATTCGGTTGAACTGATTTATGGTCTAGGATTCCTTCTCAATGGAAATTTATTTGTTGGAAAGATATTGGAAATTGGATATGAGTCAGATTTCCTTCTTCTTCCCTCCTCCCCCCGCTTCATCCCCTCCTCCACCTCTTCTCTCTTCTCCTTCCCACTCCCTTGTTCTAAGAGAAAATGTGGAATTTTTTCTTCCTTTTTCTTTCCCCTCTCTCTTCCCCTCTTCTTTTTTCTCCTCAGAAAATCACTTATAAGAAGAGGGATGTAGCAAGAGCTGGAGAAGGGGGAGGAGGAGATACCATTTTAAGACGAAGAAGAAGAAAAGTCGAATAAGGATCAACTAAAGATCAATTTCCCACTTGAAGAGAACAAAACTATGTGTGTGTCTGTGTGTACAAAACTACACTCACACACACGCACACACGAGGATAGTACATAGTCTTCATTGGATTACTCTCAAACAGATTAAATTCAAAGTAGCTAGAAATGCAAGGGGGATAGAGGGAGGAGGGGGGACTGATCTTTTGATGCAAAATACCAAGTCATCGTCTCTCTCACTCGCATCACATTTCTCTTTTCGCCTGACTCTCAGACTCGACTTCTTTTTCCCTCCTCCCCTCCACTTGTGAAGACTCTATCCATCTATAATGGGATTTTGCTTTCACATGAAACTAGGAATAATTGCCTTGGATCCAATATTATATTAACTATTTCCACACACACGAGACTCCTCTCGAATACAGGGGAAGGAGGATGCTGTGTATCTGTCTTGTCTGTAATATATGGAGGATGTAAAAAAAGAGCGAGAGAAGAAGAAGAGAGCTCAATGGCATCATTATCGGATGATTATTTGGAATGTACCTTGAGACAGGGGGAAAAGACTTGTGTTTCCAAAAAACGAGGATATATTATTACATCTAGTGTATCCGTCAAACAAAATCTGCTACATGTACATGTGTGTATACTTTCCCCTTTCTCCTACCTACAAATTGTTTGGAGCTTGACAGCGAAGGATGATTCTCAAGTGTTCTAATGTATCAACTTGCATTGATATCTTGTTGGAAGCCTTCATACACTTTGTGTGTGTATAAATATATTGTTTTATCAGGAACTTGATTTAATTCTAAATTTTTAATTGCTCCATTCCACAGGGCCTACCCATCCACGCACACACGCATATACAACAATAGGCACTGCACTGTACCCTGTATAAAACGGTCAACAAAATTTACATTGACTTAACTTCATTACGATTTGCGGGTGACAGAAGTTGAAGTCAAATTAAATACCTGAGTACAATGGGTCAGGCCATGAGTGGTCATTGCCATTAACCTGTAAATAACATGCACCTAGTTCTTGTATGTTCCTTGTTCTTTAGACCTAATATCTATGTACATATTTATATACAATGTGTAGTGATATTTATATGGCATAAAAAGTCAATTAGAACCCAAGGGGTTAGTTCAAACAAAGTAGCATTAAAATCGGCTTCAAAAGTTCAGGAAATTCTAATGATGATACCTTAAATACCCGTTAGCGTGAAGTCTAACACTCTCCTCCCCATTATCATCAGATTTTAGTAAGGGATTAATTAACTTTATACGGTGAATGATTGAGAAGGGCATCATATGTACACAATTGGGTTAAAAGAATGGAATAGAAGCTTGAAAGAAGATGAAGAAAAGTTAAAATCATACACAGTAGTTTCCATGCGAAGGTTTTTTTATACAATAGATTTCATTCATGATAAATCATCATGATTGTAGAGGGGAAAATAGAGAAAGAGAGGGGAGAAAATATCCCAAGTTTTTGCAAATGTTTTTTTTTCAAAATATATTTTTTTGTGACTCATACGTCAACTCCGGACTCTGTACACAAACACCGAGTATCAAAATTAGAGAATGTACATATAAATAAATTGTAGTATTCACTACTCCAATCAATACATTGAATAGAGCTCTAATCTTCACACACAAACACACACGCAAGTTTCTCTCGAACTGTTTTGAAAATGTAAATTTGTGAGAGTGTGTGAGAAAAAATGTGATTTTCACAAAACCAGGATTATGGAAAAACGTCTTTTTGTAAGAAACAGTCAAAAATAAAATATGTATTTTATATGTATTCTTTTAAAAAAAGGATTGATTTGTCTTGGAATTTTGTTTTTTTCCAAAAAAACTCTTTTTGTACAATAAAGAGGGAGAAAGGTATTTTTGTACGATGTGCGAAATGAGATGAGGATACGTTAGAATGTGCAAGCAGAGATGGTAATAATTTTTTTGAAGATTGAAGAGGGGTGTAAAAACAAAAGAGAAACGATTGCAATAATAGAGTAAAGCTTAAATGATATGTAGATTTTTGTACATGTATACAAGTGAACGTTGAATTTTACACCGAGGTACATACTCCTCCGTTAAATTTTTATACTTTTAACAAATTTCTGTTTTTATCAATGAAAAATGCGAAGCTATTATAGTCCTCATTCCAATCATTGAAACAATAACATACAATCACAATTTATGAAAGTCATTTACAATCAGTAAAATATTTAAAGTTTTTGATCAAAATGAGATAAGTTTTTGTAAATGATGTACAGTGATCCTAATTCACTTTAAATATTTCAGTCACTGTAAGTATCTGTATGTCTGCCTAAAAGTTTTTAAACTAACCACAAAATGTCACGGTTTCAAATGAAATAATATGCTTGTCTCTATATTCTAGTACGCACGTCCAGATTACACACAGTTAAATGAAATTAGCATATTTAAAAAAAATTAGACTACTAGGAACAAAGAGAGAAAAATGAGGACCAGCTTCAATTACCTAGCAAAGGCACTGCATCTGAGGTTGCTGGCATTGTTTCCGCGACCATGTTTAAGAACACTGTTAAACTAAGTAATATTGTCACACCTGTCAAAAGTCAACATCATGTTCCATTGTTAGAGTTGTCATTTCAATCATTCACAAAAATTGATTCACAAAATAACATTTAAAAATTCATCAAAAATTTTGAAAAAAATTCTTTAAAAAAATAAAACATATCGACAACAACTATTTAGTATAAACTCCACACTCCATTTTGTCCTCTTGGTTGTCCCACACTCCAAAATTTTCTTGACCACCAACAATCATCGTCGTTGTGGATTTTTGTTGTTGATGATGATGTGTGTGTGTGTGTGCTTCCATGATTCTTTTTTATTTAAAAAATACTAGTATTTGGGATCCACTTGAGAAGATTTTTTAAAATTTTCTTCATCAAAAAGATTGTCGTTAGAAAATGTGAATGACCTGAAAAACGGCTGCATGTCGTTTTCACAAAAAGTGTGTAACCAAAGTTAGTCATAAATGTAGTGTTTTTTTGAAAATAAATCACGTTGGATCATAAGTCAAAAATTTCTTTTTGTAAAATGTGAATTGTTTCTAAAAACAATGGAAAGTCAATGAAACAATTATTGTATAGGTGTTTGGACCTTCATGTGTGTAAAAACCACCCCTGCTGACTCGTTCACTCATTGTATTATTCAAACGTACTGACAGTCATCCAAGAAAACTAAAAATGTTTACACGCGCGTATGTTCAGTTGATTTTTACCTTTTGGTTGTGGAGAAAGTCTACATTTTTAATTAATTCGCGGCCTTTCCTTTACTCAGACAAGAAAAAGGTCAAATGAAGTGAAAATGATACAGAAAATACTCGCAAAGGTATACATGAAGAAAATTAATGGATATCGATATGGAAGGAACTCAGAAACGGCCGGACTCTCTAGTTATTGGAAATGTTATTTTTAAGAGAGAAGAAGCAGAGGAAAGGACTTTTCCCCCTTGTAAGATCCCTCTGTAAGTTCAAGTTGACCGTTTTATAGTGGCATAGAGAAAGAGAGAGAGAGAGAAAGAAAGAGGGAGAAAGTCGGACAGAGTTTCTTTTCCGTGAAAAAAACTAGACGAAGAAGATGAGGACGTGACGAATGCATGGAATTCGGCAACTGCGAAATTCAAAACCCACTCTCTCACTCCCTCCTTGCCGAAAAAAGGGAAGGAGGAAGGAGTCAAAGACCCAAGTCGGGCCAAAATGTGACGTAGCAACGTTGCAGCTACAGCAAATCGATCCGTGGTCGCAGAAAATTGGAGCAGGAGAAAGAGAGAGTGAGGCCGTATACGCACACACACATTTACTCGACACATCCCAGTGTGTACATGTCCATGTCTATCCCCTCCTCATCCTCCCGCTTTCTCTCTCTCCTCTCTCCGTCTCTCTCTGTCTGTACGTCTCGGCACGGACAGGGTGGGAGGGAGAAAGGGTAAATGTGGCATGTAACTCTCTGTCTGTCTAAATATCTTGAATCACCGCTTACACTTTTGAAATCAGACCTATAAATACCCTCCACATGGACACATAATCATTCCTATTTAGCTCAACAGAGAAATACACCCACCCTCACACACACAACCAAACACACCCGACCAAGCACACATGACCAGTTTCAAGAGTGGACCATTTGAAAAATGATGGTGAGGCATCGTGCATATACTCCCTCCCTCACTTTTTTCTCTCTTCCTTCACGAAATCCACGAAAAACTCGACATCCTCCTTTGAATTTATCTCTCTAGTCCAAAATTTATGGAGAAACTACATTAACTGTATATATTTTATGAGGATTCAAGGTAGAAAATGTTGCTAGAAGAGGCTAGCTTATAACTCCTGACTCCGCTGTAAGAATACAATTAGAACTAGAAGTCAAATCTTCTGAGTTGAATGATAATTCCTTTTTAGAAAAAAATACGTCTATTCAAAATTGGCTGTCAATTATATTCTACACAAGGTCTACAATTGGAATTTTATTCTGAGGAGAGTGTGTATGGATTGCGACTGGGTGTGAGCAGGAGGAAAGGATTTTGAGGATGGTTTTGGATATTTTGGAATTAATATTTTTTGAATAATATACTTTGTAAAATATATATAATGTGTATGTAATAGGAAGAACATAATACCGAGAGTTAGTTTCTCCCCACATTCATGTGGCAGAGTAAAGCCTAGTAAAGTCATGGACGAGACCATGATACCCGGGACAATCAGATTGACCATGTAAAATAATGTTCGACGCCGAATGATAATACGATACGTCACGTCAACATATGGTTCACTACAACAGGCATAATACTTTACGTTCCGTTCTCCTGGTACTCCTACACACACAAACATACACACACATAAAATGTATAAAAGTGAGACAAATACTGAGAGCAGAGTGTACAAAAATAATAATTTTTTTGTGTCTTGTCTGCACAACAATAATCATATGCGCACACGTAGTCACAGTCAGTGTCGGACACATGAGAACTTTTTGTGTCAAAAACTATTCATGTACAGTGTAATTAATACAGTCACAGAGTAAAAGAGGAAGGGAAAGAGTACAGGGAATGGGATGGGATGAGAGAGAATTTTACCAATTAAAAATCATTATTATTACAAACTACAAAGTCTCCATGTCTCATTATTATTGTAAACGTTGGTGTATAGGTATATATATTATGGATGCTGTATAAATCTTTTGATGAATAAGAGTCAAATTACTTCCATTCCATTTACATTTATATTAAATTAAATTTACATGTCATAATTTACCTACCTTTCTCATACATACTATTTTGACAATCATTTCTCTGTGTCTGCAAGCATATAAATGGAGAGAGGGAGAGGGAAAAGGATAGAGATGAGAGTTGCAATATATCAATTCCTACGTGTGAAGCGGTCACACAGAGAAATCTTGCTTCTATATGTATATTTGTATAATGTAAAATATTATTGTATACATAAACTATATGTATATACTTAAAAATTTACATTTATCACGTTAAATTGAATACTACACGTATATATTCTATTCTCTCTCGTAGGTGTGTACAAATCTCCATTTTGTATTGATGGATGACTTTATAACACACACACACCCACACACGCAGACACACAAGTCTCAACCTGGACTAAAGTCTAATTTACTGCGATTTACACAACAAAACTCTAGGATTTCAAAACAAAACAAAGGCAATGGAGGAAGAGGAGGATGAGAAAGACTAGGAGAGAGAGAGTGAAAGAGAGTGGAAGAAGAAGAGGATTTTCAATGAAGATTCCAACGGAAATGCTCATCATTTCCTCCAAAATATTATTTACCATCAAAATATACCCTCTCTTCATGTACCTCTGATGTTATGCCTCTGACTTTTGCTGATATTATAATAATAAACATTTAACATATCAAATAATACATTTGATTCCTCCCCCTCTTCTTCATTTGTAGGGAACCACGGCACGGAGAAAGTTAGACAGAGAAGAATAAGGAACATCTCTACAATACACCCCCTATTATTATGATACACAAAAAAAGAAGAAAAAGAAACATTGGATGGTTGAAAAGACGTTAGCCTATTTTCAGTTTTCTCTCCCTCCACACTTCCATGTTGATGAAAAGTCATGCTTTACTAATATACCGGATAAGAACATTATCATAATCCTCATACCCTATGCGCTCAAGCACTTTGAAACATCTTTCTGCTAAAGTCTGAAATATTTGGACAAGGTGATGCTCCTGGGTTTAAAGTTTACGTTCCTTCTCCACCCAAAAGAGAGAGAGAGAGCGAGTCAGATGGAAGGAGAGAAAAATCCCGACTCCGCTTTCTTTCTCCCCCCTCTTTTCTATACAGTATAAGCCATAATCATAAAAATGGGGGGACGGGGGTTGTGATGACTGTCATAAGATATAGTTAGTCATGATATCTCAGGAATATTGGAGTTCCCCTTGCACACACACACAAACACACCACATACATCACCCTCTACAATGGAGAAAAGAGAAAGAGGGGCGAAGGAGGGGGAGAGTGAAAGCGGTGAAGATTTGTAACAAATTACATCACGATGGGTCAATTCCTTCCCCGCCGCTACCACCTCGTACTCCTCCTCCTCTTTAGAATATACTAAATGATGTATATATTATTTTTATATATATAAAAATATAGAGATTGAGTCGAGGAGTGAGAGAGTGGAGAGAGGAGAAAGAGAGAGGGACTGGCGTAAAAAAGTGCCGCCATCAAATTTCATCATCCATGCACGAAATTGTAGTAGGAGACCGTAGTAATAACACTACTGACATCTACCCCCAATCTCTTCATATTTCATTCTTTCCTCAAATAACTTTCGCCTCAATTTATTAGCACAGCTCCATTTTATCAATGTCTTAACTAATAACAAACTCTCCTCCTCCCTCCCTTCCCTTTCACACCTTCACTCTGTTCTGTTCAATAAGTCATATGATATTTTATATGTATTCACACACTTTTTCATACATGTAATCACCCATCTTATGTTTTTCCTCTCTTTTCCTCTCTGGGAGCCAACTGGGAAGTTTACTTTAGCTCATCATGATGTAAAAACCTGACGGATATTTCACTCTCCCCTTCCCATTCTCTTTCACCCTATCACTCTCACTCTCACTCTCACTCTCCCTTTCATTTTCCTTCTATCGCACAGTTTGTACCACGAAATGTTTGTGTAGTAAGACCAGAGAGAGAGAGAGAGAGAAAGAGAGATTCAGGTTGAGAGGAGGAGGGCCAGAGTATGGACCATGGGAAAACGAAAGGAAAATTTCAAACAAGGAAACCCAAGGATCTTCCTCATCCTCTTTTGTATTGATTTCAACCAAATTCAATTTTACATCTCCACACCAACAACATTGCGACCTCTTTTGGTGCCCAGCCACACACACACACATACACACACCCAAATATAAGCTTTCTCCACTTTCTCTCTCCTCCCTCAAATTTTCAGTTCAATTTGACGCATACAAAAAATCTGAGTGTCTTAACTTATCTTCCTTGTCTCAACTAACAGTTACGCACACTCATAATTTGGATCCAGGTTAAATGAATGCTGTCAAATTAAATTTATAATAACTTTTTACTCTGTGCGACGAAAGAAAATCCTGCCTTAAATTGAAATGAATAAATCTATGAACCACACGTAACAATCATTCCATAATTACACACACTCACAAAATTAATACACGTTTTGATGTTGGCTGTGTGTGCCGTTTTGTATATGACAAGAATATCCTGGAAATTGTTAATTAAGCTCGTTCATATTACACAACACTGATTTGTCCCTGATAAGAGTAAAATGACCTTATGCAATCCTTGAAAGCCCCTACACCCTGCACATATAGTCATTAAGTTTGGACTGAGAGGGAAACCACGAGAACTAAGGTACTATTGTGGATCATACAGAAGCAGCTGTGTTTTTTTTCAAAAAGAGTGTAGTCCGAATTAATAGTTTTTTTTCCATGTCATTAAATTTAAAATAAAATGGTGAGGTGTGAGTGTACTAATATGGCGTGTTTCCACAACAGGGATTTCAAATATAAATATTTGTTTGTTGTCATTGTTGTTCTTGATGGACATTGTTGTTGTTCTTTGGATAATTCGTTTCCATTTAGATTCCGAGTCACACACAATTGAGATGATGAGAGATTATTAGAAGGACAATGAATTGGTTTCAGTGATGGTGGTGGTGTGGAGTATAGAGGAGTATATTTTTTTGTTAGATAGATAAAACTATCTATTTTTTTGAAAAATAAATAAGTTTGAAGAGAGAGATTATTAGAATTATGTGAGATGATCAATTACCTAAAGATAATTTTTCTCCTGAATCGGGAGGCAGTGTAAACCCAAGCACGGCCATAGAGGCGATTAAGACGCAAGGAACGATTAAATTGAAGAAATAGTATAGCGTACGCCTTTGTATGTTAATCACAAATGTTATATCCACATAAGGTTCTGGACAGCACGCGTAATAGATTGCATTTCGTTTTCCCGGAACCGCTACAAATCACAGAAAAGAAACCAAAAATCCAAAACGTCGTCTTTCCACTCAAAACCACAAAAAAAATATTCACAAGTTTTTTGTTGTTGTTGTTGCTTTCCTAAAACTTGACACAATTTTTTGAAAAAATATCCAACAAAAAATGTTGTTTATCTGTATCTCCACATCATATTAAGATTTGTACAATACATTTTGAAGCATGGATCATCACAAAAAATATTTCTAATCTCATTTATTAAAAAATTTGAGAAGGGAAAAAAATATCCCTTCATTTAAAATGTATTACATTATTTTTGTTAGAATTTGTTTGAAAAAAAATTTCACATCGAAATAGTTGAAAAAATTCAAATGAAATCATTTTTATGATACGTCATTCATCACTTCTTCGGACACGACCCACTCTCAAACTTTCTGAACACAATGGGGTCTGACTTTCCTAAATTATTATATATTGACAAAAAATCGAATTCGGGTTTTGAGAATTATAAAAAAATCTCTGACAAATTTTAGGCGAAAGTGTTGTGATTGTGGAATATAAAAATTAATCGGTAGATGTCCACGAAATAAGGGACAGAAAAAGTTTTGCAAGGAAAAACCCGAAACAACAAGGATTGTTGAACAAAGATGACTATAGAAACTATAAAGGTGAAGGGAGAGGGTGGGTGAAGTAAAAAGATTGTACGGGAAAGAAGAAGAAGGCAGGGGTATTTAGTTGACATTGAGAGTGTGTTGGGTCCTACTGTACTCATATGATGAGGAGTAAAAAAAGTAGTTTTTGGGAGAAATTGAGGAGGAGTGCAGTTTTCTTTTTCTACTTTCTCCCTCTCCTTTCCTTCATTCCTTGTGTGTGTCTGTGTGCTTTTGCTCCTGTGTTCTTGTGCTTTACTTGTGCTTTGGCACTGGCTGGCCTCCTCCTTGAACACCCCTTGGACTTGTTACAATGAACTGGTTCAATTCCACCAAGAAAATCGATTCGACTCTGAGTGGAATGGGAAAATTCACATTTTTGCATGGTATTTGGAGAAAGTGCTGTGAGTTGGGAGTGGGGGGAAGAATCTAGAGAAAGAGCGGCGGATGGGCTCAGTCTACGCTGGCTTGTTGGAGAGAAGAGAAAGTTTTGTATATATGTACACGCGTCTGTCTTTCTCTCTCACTCTCTTTGGAGGATCCCTTTCTCCTGTTCTTCTTTCTATATGCCCCTCTCTCCCCTTTCCCTCCCTGCTCAGTCTCCATTTGATAATATAAGAGAGGACGGATATAGAGAGGTTGGTTTCAGTTGTGAATGTGGGCCGCCGTAGTGTGGTGTACGTTCGACTCCGTCACACACACGAGCTCATACTTTTACACCCACTCCAAGTAGTTCCCAGAATATCCGCCACTATCCCATCCTCCTTTATCCTCTCTCCTCAGTCTCTCAATGTTGTGCACTATAGAGTCTGGAGAATGAAGGCAGAGAGAGATGAAGAGAAGGAGGAGGATAAAAAATAGCTTTTCCGCCATTTCCCAAACACACTACACATATCCACACACGCACACCTACACACACTCACTCACTCGTGTGAAGACAGTCGCAAATTTCACAACAACAAATTCCAAAATTTCCTGAGAATGATGAGAACCATTTGGGTTAATTCACAAATTCACATAAACACAAAGTAGATGATACAGTAAAGTGTTAAATCAGTTGAGGGTAGATTTTCATGTCGTGTTGCTCTGTTACTGTCGATGATGATTTTTAAGTTCACTTTTAACGGTTTTTCACACTATGTTTAGGAACATCCAGACCTAGGAAAGGTCATTCTCATCCTGGCTAAACACTCACAAAAACGTTTCATGTGGGTTTTCTAAACTACATTTGAGCTAACAGAAATATTAGTACAGCATGTATCTTTCTAACAAACAATTTAGCACTAATTTTATCGTTTAGTCCTTTCTATCATCGTGTAAGACATATTTCATCAAATTAAAGTATGATAAGTACTGATTACAGATTATGGAATAATCGATTGAGGAATTTTGATTAAGAAAATAAAAAATGACATCTGTAAAATATTTCATGTTATTGTGCGTGTCAGTGTAAAAAACGTTTTTTTGCTCATCGTACCTTTAAGTTCCCACTCGCCGTTCTTGATAAAGCTGCTTATGTCACCACCTTCTTCTGAGAGCAATTGCAGGTCGAGCTGAGAGAGAAAACAACATTTAATCTCCTTAGAACAATTACTGAAGATTCGTTTCACAATTATTTTGAAGGATTACTATACTATACGCATGTAGCCTAGACACACGAAACTGAACCATCGATTAGAGCATGAATTAATCAAAACTTCGTAATTGTACATTGACGAAATTACCTGAAAGCCGTCATATGTCCAACTTCCAAACTATAAATTTTCAGAAAATAACGAATTTGTTTCAACTTGTAATTTGACAATAGTAGAATTGTTTTTAAAATCAAGTCTAATCCTTTCAAATTTAGATTAGATTACCAAGTCAATGAAAAAACCCACACATTACACAAATCAACAAAAATACAAGGACACTGACCTTCATCTCGCACTTCTGCTCATCAAATGGAAACCACGTTATGTCAATCTTACACGTGCTCTTAAAAATTCCTACACACCAAAATTCAAGGAATAAGTGACGAGTAGTGGGTTTAAAAAATTGGTTCATTCCATTTTCAATACCAATTTTGTGGATGTGTGGACAACAAACTTTACCTGGAGGGATGTAATTGCAACTGCCATTACTTCTGACGACAACATTCGTAGGATAAGTTCCATCGAAACCTTCATCGGCACTGTATGTGTTTCAAAAAATTAAATGTGGGATTATCATATGAATGACCATTTTATTTTCCATTCATTTTCATGGACAAACTCATTGCCCAACTTTTATATTAGAGTGGACATCCATCCAACGGAAAATGAAAAATGTATACAAATTTGCACATGAAAAAGGAGTGGTAAACAGACCTATTGTACATTAAAACATCAGGCTTCCAAATTCGATGTGGTGGGATTCGGAGGTCGGAAATATTGCCGAACTCACTGGAATTCCATCTAAGATTGACGTCATTCCATTCCTGAGTTGAACACATTCACATTTAAAAATTAGTTTATACATCATTCGAGCGTATCTTCATTTAAATAAACATCCACACACTCACATATATAAGTACATATAGGTAGGCATTTAAATGTCTCCATGTCATTTCTCTTTTATCTCATAAGTGACTACAATTCGACTAATTTGACAATTTTAAAAATGAAAATTCATGGAGACAAAGGAAAGTTACGATTTACTCAAGAAGGAAAGAGAAAAAAACAAAGAGAGAAAGAGAGAGAGTTAAATTTGCAAAATAAAAAGTGTGTAGATAAACTGAAAAAATATTTTTTTCTCTAGGTTTTAGATAATTATTTACACAAAAAGAAAAGTGGGGAACGAAAAATTTTGTGATTTTTTAAAGAGTCGAGGGTGAAATCTAGGATTGATTGGCGAAACCAAAAATGTGGAGAAAGTCCCGTGCATCATGATAAGAATAGAGAGAGAAAATGTGGAGGAGAAGGGAAAAGAAGGAAAGGAAAAGCTACAGAAAGTTGGAGAAAGTCGAGCTAGATGACACTTGGAGAGGACTGTGTTTTCATCACGTTACAATGGAGAAAACTCTTCCTCTTTCCACATCTCATCTGCACAAGGCACAAGGCCAGTTCTTTCTCAATGATTTCTCTGCCTAGTCCAACTTTCGATTCTCTTCAATGCACAGGCTCCAAGCAGGCTCTCTCTTCCTCACTCTCTCTCTCCATCCGCGTTCTTCATCTCTTTTCCCGTATATACAAAAACACAGACGGAGAGAGAGAAAGTGAGTGAGTTTTTGGGGGCTGTTTTTTTCTGGAGGACATAACTGAATTTCAAGGAAGCAGGGCAGGCAGAGAGAGAGAGAGAGAGAGAAAGAGACAGGGTTTGAATTTGCAGGCAACAGTTAAAAGGAAGCTGAGACTGGCGGGTTTGTAGAGTAATCTGATTTGATGCTTTTGCAATGCATTTTTGGGTCATGCCCGGGAAATTGTGGAGTCGAGTGAGGGGAAAGAGTCTCAAAGAGGGTAACAGAGTGGTGTGTGTGTTTGTAATACAGGCAATCTAAATCAGTTTTTTACTGTTTTTTCGTTCAATGTGTGGCGCCACTCGATCTTTTTTGAAAAAAGAGAAATTATTCACACACATCCTGATTTCTTGAAGTCGTTTTTTTAACAATTTTTTAATTCTTCAATTCATTTCGAATGAAAATCTTAAAAATGTAACGAGGTACCTTCATATAATCTCGGAATTAAAAAATCAACTAATTATGTCGTAAAATTTTAATTTGTTTCAAATTGTAGAAATGTAGGGATTGCAGAAAGCATCAGTCCTGTTTGTACTCAGATAAACTCTACACAAATTCCTCATTTATCCTTTATCTTCTTCCGTCAAACCAAATATTAAATTAAAAGCATCTGGAAAGCGGATTATACTTAATTATAATTAACCTCACACTACTACTTTTTTTCCTTTGAAAAAGTCAAAGACTAGGGAAGACGAAGAAGCAAAGCAAAGCTGGTTATAAATTAGAGATGAAGTTGGAATGTATTCAACACAAAAAAACAAATTACAAAATCACGATTAAAGCAAGAAGCAAGCAAAAAGCACTTGTCAACACACAGGCGTTTTTTACAACTATTCAAAGAGCAATTATATTTAATTGGGAGAAAGAAAAAATGGATTTTTTTTGTATATTTCATTTTTTTGTGCAAAAAAGTAATATTTTCCTTCACTTTTCTATTATTATTTTTTCCGTTTAAAGCGTATAGTAATTTGTAGGTATACATGTATATGCATGTAGAAAATAATGAATATTGTTATTCTAATTTATATATATTAATTAGTACACAAGATGGGCAGGTTTGTATGTACAAAGAAAAGGAAATTTCATAGATGGATGAGAGACTCATAAAAAATTACACAGTATGTACTCATACAAGAACAGACAGTACAAAGTAGACTGGAGAGACAGCGAATATAATTAAATGACTCAACAACGAAAGAAAGCATTATTACATATTAAGCAAGACAAAAATATATATCTGAAGCATCAATTCATTCAATTCCTGACAAACAAAGAATGAGGGGCGAATGAATGTGAAGGAGATAGGTTTGAGAGAGTGAGGGGGAGAAAACTTCTAACATGATTAATTATGAAGGGTTGTCAAGCAATTAGTAGACGCTTTTGTGCTTGTGTACCTGTACTTCATATTTTATAACAAGCATGTATGTAAGGAATTAGTACATATTACACTGTAACCTTCTTTAATGGGGAATTAAAAAATTAGAGAGTAATCTTGTGATAAAAGGATGTATGTATGTCATGTGGAGATGTAACATGATGTAAATAGTTTTATCGACACGGAAATCTAGGAGAAAGTTAGTATGAAGTGTACGTTATCCAAGTTTATTAAAAACAAGGGTGTATGTTATTTCTTCTCCTTCGTTGACTTGATACTTTCACTGCTTTCACTTAAACTGTGATGCTGAACACGATGGGCGAAAAAGAGAGGAGGAAAAAAAAGAAAAGACTTATGGGTACACATGCAATTATCAGTTAATTAACAATCGTAAGCTATAAAGAAGACTGTGTGCTTGAGGGGTAATTGACAAGAAATTATGAGAAGACACCAGAGGATGATTGAATTCATTCTCTCCACTTCTTTTCTTACTAGTTTTCCTGTACTGGGGACGAGGGGTGTCAAAGTTTGTTCGACAATTTTTTTCCTGTACGCATACGAATATCTATATATCAACGTGTTCTTATGTTATATATACTTTACGCATAACTTTAAGCATACAACATAAAAGGAAAGAAAAGTTTGTAGTTCCCCATTTTTGTGTGAGGTATTCAATGTGAATGTAAAGTTTTCCCCAGTTAAAAAGTGGATCTGGAATTTTTTTAATCGAAATACAGAAGGAGAGGATAGAAAGGAACAAAAGTAGACGGAGCATACCTTTTGTTGTCTGTTTTTATCTCTATTTAATCCATAATCTCAATATGTCTGCGTATGTTTAAAAAACAAAACGTGAAGAAAATCAGTTGGTTTCCCACAACTTAAACTACGCTGGAAAATGAAGTAAAATAAATGCAAGGGAAATTGGTGGACAAGGTTACGAAGAATGGCTTACCCCCCTAAAAATATGTGTTAGTGTAATGTGTTCATATTTTATGCAAAAATATCAATAGTTTTTTATTGTTGCCATATTCATAAGAGCAGGAGAGAGGGAGGGAGGGAGCTCGACGCCAATGATCTTGTTTCAATATTATTTTTCTGTTATACGTAAAAATCCGGTCACCCTTTTGTACCACATAAAAGACTACGAAGAAATGTGCGTACACCTATTATTTGAAGGTATGAACGAGATTTAGCAAGTTGTATATTTATTTTTTCTCAATACATTATACGTATAATTTCATTTTCTCCCTTAAAATGTGGATTGTCGAGGTCATCAACAAGAAACGATACTTAAAGATGAAGAAGGAAAGTGGCAAAAATATTTTTCATAAAATTTTTTGAGAAATAATGCACAATTAAAGGGATTTGCGAAAATTATTCCGTACTGAAATTATCTGGAGTATCAATTTGTTTTTCCTCTAAAGTACCCTGCTTCGAAAACTAGTTTAGTTATGAATCATAACTTATGACATTAAATTTAAATGTATTGGAAAAAATGATAAAGATCCCTTCCCAAGCTTGTGTGCAGGAATGAAATTGAAACTGCTTCTTTGTTTAAATTTCGTTTTACTGTTGGTTCAAATCCTACGTACTAATAATATACGTGACACACAAACTCCTATAGCTTCCTTGTGCATAGCTTCACTCATTGTGCGTGATTATGGATTTTTCTCCGACTTATTAAAAAGACATTTCCCAAAGCTAACAAACACAATTGTTGTACCAACATATCAGATTACATTATAATTTGAAAAAAAGTCAGATTTATACATAAGCATGCAAGGATTTTATGTCCTCTTTTAAGTGTATGATAACTTACATACATCCTTTTTGTATCTGAATTCACAAATATACTATTACTACGTAGTACGTCGTGTGCACATGAAGGAATGATATCCATTACAAGACAGAAAAATGAGAGGGTGACATACGGAAACGGACAGGAGGATAGTAGTTTTTTATAAGAAAAGGAAAAAAGGCTTTTTATTTTTTATTTAAATAAAAGTGAGGTATTTTTCTGTCACAAGGTGATTCTGAATTCTTGTGAACGGTATGCTAGACTTGTGCATGTATGTGTTAGAACTCACAGTGAAAAGAAGGGAAAAGAGAAGGGGATAAAAGCCATGTGAAATTGTGATTATGTACACTGGCTTTGAAAGAAAAAGGGTACATGGTATGAATGCTAATACAGATGTATGGGATAGGAACATATAGACAAAGAAAAAAAGAGAAGGAGAAGGAGGAGGTGGAACAGGAGGAGGGAGGGGAATAGAGGAGGAGGATGTTGGATGTTGGAAAAACATGCAACCAGTCGCTATTTCGATTTTCCCTCTGGTGCCCTTACAACTTTTTTAGATATTATAAATTCTAGCTCTATTAGAATAATATCATGTGCTGGTGTGTGTCTGTGACTGCGTGTTCGTGTCACGTGTTTCCTTCAAAATCGGGAGTGGAGAAAAGGACGAAAGAGAGGAACCCAGAGAACGACGAAGGATGGACGAACTTTGTATGTGTGAATCTGTATTCTTTTCTTCAACCCTTCCCTTATCTGCATATGACATGATGTATAATCAACTTGATTATGAACACACACACACACATATTCATTTTCACTGTCACCCTCACACACACACGCCAACTTCCTTTTTCACACACAATCACTTCATTGGGTTATCTAGATTATATTATTCTTTCTCCATTCACAGCATATCCGGTACTTTGTGACCTACATAGTATTAAATGAGAAAAAAATAGGCAAAAATTTTGAAAGCGAAAAGCATGTCTCATCTTAATTTTAGCGAGCAAAACAAATAAACCATCGTAAAAGGAAAATGTTGATAGAAATTCACCTGTATTTTCAAGTGATCTGAAAATGCCGAAGTATTATATTTTTTTAATTAATTTATTAGAGAAAGTAGGTTTTTATCTGCAGGATCTCCTTCATTCAGAGCGAAATCAGATGAAGAAATAATTTATTATGTTGTAATTCTGTAACCCTCGAGAAAATTGTGTGCTTTGTGTTTAGAGAAAACTGAAGAGAAAGTTGATGATGTGACAGCCAACACTTTCACTTTTTTTACAATGCAATTTTACATTACATGCTGCCGTGGTTTCATTCGTGAAGATATCATGTTGCATACAAAATTGAAGTTGCAAATGCTGAAATTCAAGCAGAAAAGCGAAGCATGTTCACACACAAGTACGATACACAAGTTCACTTAAGAAAGAGGATGAAATAACGAATTATTTAGTGAACACATAACATGCAAACGTAAACTCTTCATTCACATTCCGCAACAAAAAGATTTCATATACAGTACATATTTCAAAGAAAATTCCATTTTATGAAGTGCAATATTAATTGAAATTAATTTTTTTTGTGCCTGTCAACATGGTCTCAAATTTGGTATTTGGTGTTCACGACTCTAACGGTGATTGCTTAGTATTTTCAAAAATTTATTTACTTACTTATCAAATAAAAAATTTCTGCGGTGAGGTGCAGGTACTAAATATAGTATATTTAGTATGTGTGCTTTTATAATGAACTAATTAGTTTCTTATGGCCCGTTTGTGTACATAATCTGTAATGTAATTTGTAGTGCATTTTATATATGGTACTCACTGTTCCAGTGTTTCTATCAGTAGGTTTTTTAAAGGTTTAACATTTGTTTGGAACTATGAAACGAAAAGAGTAAAGTGTACGAAAAAGTAAGAGTAAGAAAAGGACAAGGGGTTAAACATATTAAGTTGTAAAATTATAAAAGGAAAAAATTGATTTAATTAATAATTAGTTACAAAATTAAATTAATTCAAGCGTCAGTCTTTTTTATAGGATTATTTGAGATTGAAAGTGTGAGTTAAAACTTGGCTTTTGTTAGTAGTGCACACTGCTACAATGTAAAAATGTATGTAATTATAGTATTTATTTTGTAATTTCATTTTTTCTTGTAAATGATAATATACTAGTATCAATGTATTGTATGAGTAACAAACATTTGAAAGGCTAATTTTGAGGAGTTTTAATAAAATGAAAAAAATAAAAAGAGAGTGAAAGAGAGTAAAGAGAAGAGAAGTTAAATGGCTTCCAAAAATGAGTTACGAAGCTTTTTTTGTATTCATGAAAATAAAAGTTTTAAGTATATAATTAATCAAAATTCGCAATTAATTAACTGAAATCAAAAATTAAAGTTTTAGATATCCGGAGAAAAAGTCAAATTTAACTATACAGAAAGGTATATTTTTTAAATAAAGTACAAAATTGTATAGTATAGCTTTTCAACATTTTTAAGTACTATGTATAATTATGATATTTAGAAGGCTACATCTACTGCAAAAATTCAGAAAATTTGCAACAAAAAAGTGCAGTTGTTCAAATATCTATATATAGTATAGTATTATTTGGGAGATTCAAAAGAGGATAGTCTTAGGGACAATTTGTAGTACAAAAAAAATTATAGTCAAAAATTTTGTGTGAAGTATAAGTAAATATTCTAGAAAAATATAACATAGTTTGAATCAAGTCTAGAAATTTTAAAAAAATGAGGTGATGGAGATGAGATATATTTATGCCACAATATAAGTCTCTTGGTCATTAGTACAGGTAGACAAACGTAAATATTTGAAAAAATTATATAAGAGATATATAGATAGATATAAGATAGAGAGTTAGTAAGTGTTTTATTGAAGGTCTCATTTTGAAAAACTCACCAGTCGTAACCAAATTGTAGTAGTTAGCAGTTGATTCTTCTCGTCCTTTAACCATTTAAGGTACATGCAAAAAAGTTTCACATTTGTCAAAAAACATTTTTCGCTATATAGGAGCAGGATTTCTTTTGTCTACTTTTCAAGAGGGATATCGAAAAATTATTCTGATTAAATATATTATGAGTAGAGAGACACACACATAAAGAGACATAAACAAGTCATATAGATGGATCATCCATACAGATACACACACAAGGAGAAAGTGAAGAGGTGTTTTTTGAGAGCTGGTTTACTGATTAAGTAGTATAAAAATTTTAAACTCAGATTTTGTCAAAAAGGGAATCGCATTATATAATTTTTTAAATAAACAACAAAACTGCTGGACTAAGTAGCATTTCTTTTTTTGCCAATTAAATTTTCTCCATTTGCACAAATATTGAATAATTGAAAACGAGATTTTGTCTAAAGCAGGATCAAATCACTTAGTTGACGCGAGGGTCAGCATAATGGATATTATTATTATTCACAAATGACATTTAGAATGAACAGAAACATCACAAAAGCACACCATCGAAAAGTTGTATTTTGAATTTTAAAAAATTTGATTATGTACTATAGAAAAAATGTTCCAGGTGAGCAAAATCCTGGTGAAAGTTCAAAAAAATATGTTTTTCATATACTTTCAAAAAATGTATATGGGTTGGAGGGTTAATTTGTTCTATCAAAAATTTCACACACGCTAAAAAATAAATTAGTGTCCCAATCAGACAAACCACACACACGCAAAATGAAAACACAACACATCAAATTCGTTAGTCAAAAATTCATTTTTTCAAAAGTGGTTCTTTTTAGTCTCCTCCTCTAGCTTTCTCCTTTGCAGGAGAAAGTTTTTTTAAAAAAACAAAATGTAGTTATTTAGGTATTGGTGGTCATAATTTCTAGACAAAAATCAATTTTTCAAATTGTTGTATGTAAGCATCCAATCCTCTCAAAAATTCAGTACTCAAAATGTATATGGTTTGAAGATGTAATTTGTACAAATTCTCCTGTAATCAGGAGATACACTAAAAAAATTCTCACTGAGGTCAATAATAATTACGCTTCCTCCAGAAAAGTTTATACATTTAGTATAGCAAAACATTGAAGGCTGACACAGATACACTATAGTATGTATATAGTATTAAATAGTTTCTTAATGTATATAGTTTTGTATTTCTTTACTTGCTTTTTTGCTTAAGACCAAACACGGCGGATCATCTCATCAACCACACGCCAAAAACATTTAACGCACAATCCATTAAGTATATTATTCATTTAGGTAGAGATGTAAATAGTCAAGAGGCGAGAGGCAATACGGACAAATGACAATGACAATGAATTTTTTGAAAGGTGTTGTAGTCGACATATGTCCTACATGTATAAATGGATAAAAGGGGTCCACTTTTTGTACCTAACTTTATAACGACACTGTATTCAATTTTTCTCTAAAAGTTTCTATCTGCTTATCAGTTTCACTATAGATTCTTTCCAAAACAAAATATTTTAAACTCAAATTTCTTAAAAATCAAATTTTGTAGGGGTCAGTCAAATGGTCACCTGTCCATGTCCATGTCAGCGTTTAAATGTCTTCAAGTGATAGAGAAATTGGATATTAAAGTACTATTAAATGAAAAGGAATCGAAGAAATTTTTGTCGGCCTTGAAATGTAAACGAAAACGAATCAATTTTATCTCAAAAAACAAAAAAGTAAATAAAGTTCACTGTAAATATGGAAAATTTAAATAAATAAAATCGAAAAACATATAAAACTAATACCAAATGGGGAGAGAAAAGAAAAGGGGAAACTTTTTAGAGAGAGTTTAGTGTTGTGCAAATCTACATGGCTCAAAGAACATTTATATGTACACATGTATGATACAGTTGAACGGAATATATTGGTGTTCCTAGTACAATGAAATTTATTCAATGTGTGTATCTTCTTTCTACTTTCTGTGTAAACTTTCGGTGGGGGTGAAACAACAAAAAATTAATGCTGTTGATGCGATTTATTTGCTGGAGATATAAAACTAAACTATGATTTAAAAAAGCAAAGTCATAGATATAGCTAATATTTTCTTCATGTTATTAACATTGAAATATTTGAAGTGATGTGAGAGGAAAAAAAGGCTCTAAAATACTATACTGTGATTTTGTGTGTGTATTATTATACATTTAGTCTTCCATTTAAATCTAACTGCTGTGAGTTTAGTGTTACATGTGTTTACAGTCCATCGAATTTCCTATCACAAAATTGTTAGTTAGTTTATTTAAAGAAAAAGTGAATTTTGTTGTACACACACGGTACATTTTACCAAAAAGGTGCTTCGCCCGACCACAGTGATTAATGACGAGGACGACGACGACAACAACAACAACAACTCTACAATAGACGTAGATGAGAGAGAAAGTGCAAAGTGAATTATAGTATAGTATAGGGAAGTAAGATAAATTTTGACAATAATGTGACAGAAAATCCTTTTGGAATGTCACTTTCACACACGTAATACTATTAGCCTATTGTCCAAAATTATGATTAGGATGATTGTATGACAATTTGCAATCAATTAATTATGCTCGAGTTTACATATATTTTCAAAACGAATGTATTATAAAACTTTGACGCCCCTTTTTCAATAGTTGTAAAGTATAGACAAAAGTGGGAAGAATAAGTTAAGGAATGACAATATTGACATCCGTCTTGTTTGATGTCATTATTGTCCATTAAATTTTGTCACACGCTTGACAAAGTGATAACGGAAGAGGGGGATAAGTGTACGTATAGATAAAGACAGAATGTATGAAGTGTGATACGAGTAAATGTGAGTAGTTACACTGAATCATTGTACTATTGAACATGGACAATTATTCTGGGTGAGTGGAGACAAGGGGAGAATGAGGACTCTAGGGGTACACTCAAAGTTTTTCTTATCTGAATGTTATCCTTTGAAAATATGTTATCAGGGTTGAATGGAGTGACCAAGTATTTATGTTGTTGTTGACTGAGCTTGTCTAACTTATCGTTAGTGTACGTTTTTTTATTTTTCATGGGGGGATAGCAGCAGGTTTAAGATATATATATATATAGCAACTAAAGTATTTGGATAAGGTCACACTGACAATTGAAAATTTTGAAAGAAAATGACAACGTTTATATGTGTATATTTATCATATTGTAGGTTTAATTAAAATATTTATATATATAAGAATAAAACAGACAGAGCGGCCATTCATTTTGAAATATAACTTTGAAAGAATGAAGAACTGGGAAGGGGAATATTCATTTAAAAAAAATATATATAATATACATAAAATAATAGATAAGGAAACAAACAAAAATTGTTGAGAATAATAATAAGGCGCGTATAAAGTATAGTATCTATACGTAAGATATTATAATAACGACATCAAGAAGAAGGACATTCAAGAATGTGAAGATTTGCGTGAAACAGAGAAAGAGCTAGATATATATATATTATAATATATAGATATATAAAAAAGACACTGCACTCTGCACTGCGCTAAGGACCACGGACAGCAGACCATAGAGAATATAATATAGTATGTTGATAGTAATAATAATTAACTAGGTAGATAGATATATGTATATATGATGGAAGGAGGCTGGCTGACAAAAAGACACCGGTCAAAGAAACTCAACGACAAAGGAGTAAAGACTAGATATATATAGAGAGATATGTAGATGACGGGGCGGGGTTCAATTTGGTACAGTTTACAATATATATGGATTTTGGATAACGGAGGAATTTAATAAATAACAATGTATAACAAACGAACAACCCAGAAACAACAAAGACTGAGGGGAAAGTATAGTAAGATGAAAGAGTGGTTAAAATATATTTTTTTCAAAAATAAACATAGTATGCACAACACAAAATATATAGAAAGAGAAAGAGAGAAAGACTACGAAACACGCGGGGCCAAGATTTCACCACCTAATGTATACTTTTTTTGTGTCAAAAGCCTCAAGGTTCAGAGCAGAAATCACTTACCAAATTTAGCCACGTATTGGTTATAAGAATTTGATTCTTTTCGTCCTACAATCATCAAATGTCATTATTGTCAAAGGCCCCATTTCATTTTGTTTCACTCATAATTTTCTTTTAAACACAACAGTAACCAAAAAAACAATTTTTAAAAGGAAAATCCTAAATATTTCCCACACAAATTATCCTACAAGGTAATTGCCATGTGTATTATATAATATCGTACAGGATTTTACCGACTAATCAAGATTAGGCGTCGAATCAGAACATTTTGTTTTGATAAAATACTTTTTAGCAACATGGAATTTGTCCGATTGGAAGCACGACGGAAATCTTTTAAAATTGAAACTTTTTATCAAGAATATGGTTACCTTTTAAATGTAAATTCATTATTATTATTAGTTATTATTCGTGTGTGCTCAAGTTAAATGACGTAAAATACGCGAGGTATAAATCAGCCACCAATTTTTTTCCTTTTGGTACACACTAGGATGTACCGTGATTATAATTACTACACAGCCGTCATTAATATCATACTATCATCGTACTACTTTTAAACGACCCCAAATGTAATGAAATGAGGATAATTTTTTCCACGACTGCGTCGGTTCGGATATGCATATTAGGGATGTGTGTGTAGGTACGTGTGTTTGAAATACAATACAATTAATTAATTCTACCTACTTTCTCCATACCAACTCAATAATCTATTATTCTGATGATTTATGATCGACTAGAATTTCACTCATCCTTACCAAGAATAGTATGTACATCTACATCTGGACAAAGTTGATATGTATATCCATATCCATCCTACTGTGCATTGCACCCCTCACATTTATATTAGCCTTTTGTTCACCGTGGTTTTGGAAGAAGCAGAAGAAATAAAATTGTTTGGACAGTAATTGAATTGCCATGGTATTGAATGGAGACCAAAAGGACTCAAGGATAGCCAGCCATACACCAGTAGCAGTACCACCAGCCATAAATTTTAAAGAAACAACCTTCCTGTCTCTTCTTCAATTCTTCTATCATTTTATATGGGGGGGGGGGTGAAGTTGGTTTTTGTCCATCCACTGTATGGTGTGTGTGTGTGAGTGAGTGAGACTGGTTGAAAGAAAGAGAGAGGGGGGATGTGTGTATGTCTGTGTGTATACATTTTTTGGCTTGCCATGTACTTTTTGCTAAATTGTGGAGTGTATAGTCACAATTTCTAAAGTCAATAGACCAACGAGGCTGAGTAATTGTTGGCAAGGAATGATTTGAATTACAATGCACTGCCATATTTTTCCTTTTCTCTCTTTTACACACACACACCACTCCCCCTGCCTCCTCCCTCTCAGTCTCACTTTGTTCCCTCCTTCTAAAAGACCTACATATCGAATCATCCAAATCTATTCTTCATGAGCACTCAGGAGCATGAGCATTCCACTCTTGTGTTCTATATTCCACACAAATTTATACGTACTTATTGTACATACCTGTACATTGTACTTGTACACAAACACATAGGAGCAGAGAGTGAGAGAGAGAGTCTTGACAAATAATTTTGAAATTTTAATGGTCATGGAACACGTGGGGATTGAAATAGAGATGGAGCATAATATTTCAGCTGCGATATACTTTGCTTGGCCTTTACTGTAAAGTGAAAGCTAACCACATACGCACAGCCAGAGAAAGCGAGAGAGGGATGGTGTGGTGGTTGGTTGTTGGTAGAATTAGAAGAGAGAGAAAGATTGTAAGGGATATCATGGGCAAAAGCAAGTTTGAGATTTATGATCAGTAGAATAGCGTTCGGATTTCCCACTTTTAATTCACTGTATAGTTAGGGAGAAGATGGATGGAGAAGAGGAGAGGGAGAATTGTTTTCTGTAAAAGTAGCACGTTCCCTTCAATCTCCACCTCCATATATAAGTACCCCCAGTATATAAATATAAGTACCTCTTCTCTTCTCCCTCCCCCAGCCTCACGTCTATGTCTCTGCCTCTGCCTCTAAACACACAAAATTTCTACAGAGTCTATTTTCTTTCTTCCTTTTTTCCACAAACTACTCCAACTCTACTCTCATCGGCCATAGGTCCGTAGTCCACACACACACACTGTGTATGTACATACTATGACTCTCTAAGCATAACTTTCCCTGCTTTCTTTTCTCTCGCTATTTTTTTAAGCCAACTAGCTTTCATGAAGGAGTGGGTGTAACCATCCCTCTCTGCTTACTCTCTTTTACCCTCCTCTTTTCTCTCACACTCTCCTAACGTTAGTAATCGGAGTAGCACCAGCTCTTAGCTACAACTTTCTTTTTTATATATAGATACACACAGAGAAAGTAGAGAGAGAGAGAGAGTGAGTGAAAGTACGGAGGAAGAAAATTAACGAGAATGAAAGGAAGGGAAAGCATCTGGCTCCACACACATACACAACCCGTCTACCTTCCCCGACTTTCAATGAGTAAGTGAGAGTGAGATGGGATGCGAGAGTTAGGAAATCTTAAAGCCTATAGACATTTCGCTTTCTTCCTCCCTCCTTCCTTTTTCCCTCTCTTTTTTACACTTTTGCATGCACCGTGTAGATTCTACTAGACAAGGGCAGACGGAACGAAGACTATGTAACTTCAATTTTTCCTCCTCCATGCATGCTACATCCCTTCTCCCAACTCCTACACACCTACCACCAAAGATCTTAGCCTCAGAGAAGGATAGAGGAAGAAAATAGAGAAGCATATCCCGGTGGACACCTCAAAGAAAAGAGAGACGACTTGCGATGAGACCACTGAGTGAGAGAGAGAAATGGGAAGGATTTGTCTCACCATCATCTAATCCATATTTCTTGGTTGACTAATCCACCCAAAGCAACTAACAACCACTCTTGTTCCAACACTTCGTTTGTACCCCATCATCCGCTAAACTTGGTCAGTACATGATGAGGGCCATGACCGAAGAACAGCAACAGTAAAAAGAGAAAAAAGAAGTAGGGGAGAAATTGTACAGGGTTGTAATGGAGGGGAGAGAAAAATAAGTTTAGAGAGAAAGAGAGATTGTTTAAAATCATTGATTATGCAACTCGTCTACATTGTATTGCCCCATTTTCTTACCCATTCTACTCAATTCTTCACCCTCTGCCTATCATATCTTCCTCCTAGTCTGAATATACATATATATCATACACTTGTTCCGTTCCCTATCCTTGCAAACATTCCATATTCATTATGTTGTCAGCACGGCAACCGGGCCAAAGTCCAACCCTGCCTCCTGAATAATAATCATCCTTCTCCTAAAATATTTAGCATGTCAAAGACTCCAACTCCACTTTTCTCTCTCTCTCTCTCTCTCTCTCTCTTTTCTCTTTCTCTTTTTTTTCTCTTCTGTGTGTAGTAGCTTTTGCAAGGAGGAAAAAAGGAGGATATACATATATACCCTTTTCCCTTCTTCTCGTCTTCGTCTCCCTCTCCTTTCTATTTCTATTTTCCTTCCAGTTGCTGCGTATAAATCTCACACTTAAATGTACTACAGCATCATACATGACCCTTCACCCTCATGACCTTTCCCCTGTCTTTCATTTGTTATTATATACTCAAGCTGAGAGGGGAGACTTGGAGAGGAGAATTCTCTAAACTTTCACTCTTCCAATTTTTTGACTAGTGTCTGACTCCTTTAAAGTTGAGTCCACTCGCAAAAGTGAAAGTGAGGGAGAGTTTGGGAAAAATTGTTTGACTCTAGACGTGTCCCCACTATTGAGTTTAACAATGGCCTCGTATGAGTGTGTGTTAGTTAAAATACTTGTTGTTGTCTTGTATTTCTCTCCTTTCACACTATTCCATTTAATTTAATCGAATGTCATAGAAAGTAGATCGAAAATCAAATTATTATTATTAATTTTGGACACAAGTGGAAATAGTTTTTGTTTCTGAATAATTTGATGAAGAGGAAGGAAGAAGAGACGAAGGGGGATTCGAGTGACGGGGACGGGTTTGGAATATAGATAAATGTGTGTGAGGGAGGGAAGAGAAGAGAGAGAAAGGGAGGAGGAGGGTTAACAGTGAAAGTTTGGTAAAAGTGGAAAAGTACAGAAGAGGCTAGTTGGTTTTGGGATTGAAATTGGAATATGTAAAGTAGGGAAGATGAGGTTGAGAAGTGGGATTTGCTTGACACTCACTCTCCCTCTCTCTCTTCATCCCTCTCTCTCTTGCTAGTCGTTGAGAATGATGTTCAGTCTGTGTGTATGTGTGTGTGTGAAGAGGAGGCAAAGAGAGAAGGACTCGAGGAGTTGATGACCATGTGAAGACTGCGAGGCAGATTACATTTCAAAATGGGTTCATATGGTTGAGCAGCCTCTGAGGATGCTGCTGTGAGGAGAAAATGTTGGGCTAATCTAATGATAAGCAAGTTGTTCAAGGAACATGTTAGTTGGAACTGGAAGACATAGCCTCGCCTTCTGTAAAAGTATATCTCGACACAAACACACACACATGCACGTAAGGAGAGATAGAGAGAAAACACAAGGATGTACGGCAGAGTCAGTCTGAGCTTACGCTCTCTTCCCTTGCACCACCATTACCGTTAAGGACTAAGTACTTGGCTTTTTTTGCAATGTAGTCAAGTCTTTTGTGTGTGTGTGTGTTTGTTTGGCCGCTGGTGGTGGCGGCGGCATTTTACTAAGTAGTGGAGCTACAGCTATCAGCTCTATGCACATTCCTCCTCCCTTTCTCTCTCTGTCTTTTCCTTTTCTTTTCTCTCTCTCTCTCTTTCTTTTTTACTTTCCCCCATCCTTTCTCTTGTTGACTCGGAGGAAACTTGTGTCAGCAGCCTTTACTTGCTGACATAAACGGGCCTATTTCTTATCTTCATCCCGAGCACCAAAATGCAGAGATGCCAAAACTCAGAGTACAAAAACGAGGAGCGAAGAGAGAATGAAAGTGAGGAGGGGAAAAAATCTCGCTTTCATTCCACCGGCGAGTTAACCAGAGTCTATATATTTGTACATTTCCTTCACAAAGACAGACAGAGTGGGAGTCAGAGAGAGAGAGAGAGTCCTTCTTTAACTTTGGTCTTTATCCTTATGTACAAGCGAGAGAGGGATGTAGAAGCATCTCTCTCTCTCTTCACAACTCTGTATGTGTGTCTCTGTGCATGTACAGTGTGCCTGTAGGTAGCTGTGTGTGTGGAGTGTAGATGCTCGTTGGATGCGACGCAGGCAAAGTGGGGACATAATGTTGGCAACCACTCAAATTCACATGAATAATTACCCTAAAGAAATGGCACAAGTGCCAATCCAGTCCAACTTAGTGCGACTCTCCTCACAGTCCCTGGCAATTTACAAAATTGATAAATTCCTCATATTACTCCCTGACTGTGAGAGAGAGGGAGGAGGGAGCTCATATAAACCATATCTTTTCCATTGTTAGTCTTGTTATTTTTAATTCTTGTGCATTTCTTCTATTCCATCAAATCTATTTTCATTCCTCTCTCTCTACCCTCCCTTATACTCCGTCACGAAGATGACTGCATAAATGGACATTAAAGCTAACGCCGGAGTATGACAAACAGAGTGAGTGGGATGCATACAGAACAGAGAAAGAGTCGTTGATGAAGAATGTCAATTAAATTTACTACCCATTTACCGGCAATATAGAAGAGAGTGAATGAGAAGAAAAATATATATAGAAGTATGAGTTGAGTCAGAGAAGATAATTTGAGAAATTTAAATGAGCAGACTCGGCATGTGTATTTTTTCCACATACACACACACGCCCGTCCATACACAGAGAGAAGGATGGAGGGGTTGAAAAAAGAGAGAAAGAGAGGCGAAGGACAAAAAGTTGTGTATATAGGTGCGTAATTGTGACCAATAGGGCAAATTGTAGATAAGCCTGGTGACTATACAAATGTGTAAGACTGAGAACTAATGTGTCCTTTTGTACAAAGTGAACGCTGGCTTTCAAATTAAATGGTAAAAGAGAGAGACAGGAGAGAGAGAGAGAGAGAGAAAGGGAAGGGAATCAGAGAGAGAAAGTCGGCCCATCTCATGGTTTTTGGTCTTCATCTCCTGCGCCGCTCTGTCCTCTCATACTCCCCATGACTACTTGTACAGCGTGTACTCCAGTGCCCTATAGAGAGTTCTCCCGGAGAGAGAAAAGAGGGAGAGGGAAGGGCGGAGGGGCGAGTATATAGGAAATGTATTACATGTAGGGGAGGGTGAAGAAAAAAGAGGGGATGAATGTCCTGCTCTATATAGCCTAGCCCTCTGCTCTCCCTCTCTCCGTGTATACTAGCCCTGCTCCTTCTGCCGTTGTACAATCAGAAAGAGTATATCTGCAGCCAGCCACCCAATGCTGCTCCGAACCACCATCCCACACCGAACCACCACCACTGCCAGCATCCTTGGCTAAATCTCCAGTTCCAGCTCTCTAGCTGGAGAACAGACGCATTGCGACAGGACGAAAAGTTTTGTTCCGAGAATCCTCTATGTGGAATAGATGGATGTATGTAAACACACACATACATTCTCCGTGCCCCCTCCTCTTTCTCTACATATACATTATATATACACAGGGAGAAAGTATTATATGGATGGGAGAAAGTCCATTGGTTTTGCCCAGGCGTGTTAGGTCCAAAGTACGTGTGGGAGAAAGTGTGTAAGGTCTGTGTGTGTGGATGTGGATGTCTCCACATATAAAATTTATATAAACCCCGACAAATTCTCCCTGTAATACTCGTACATATAAAAAATTTTATTCACCACGCTCCCTGTGTCCCTCCGCCTCCTCCACTCTCTCCTCTCCTACCCTTTTTGTATGTATCGTATAATATTAATATAAAATGGAATGGAATGGACGGAATGACTTCTTTTGGCCAATATTTCTACTCATCTCATTAAATGCCTAGCCTACAGTCAGGATTACTTGCACTCAACTACTCCCTTCCACTTTATCCTGTACTGAGGAGTGCTGAGGAGGGGATGGGAGAGAAAGGAAAGAGAACGGAGAGACAGTGGTGGATAGACCTATTCTGCGGCCAACATTTTACAGATTTGATTTACAACTTGGTCAACATTTATCAGTTTACTACTAACTAAAAGTCTGTCTACATCCTCCTCCCTTCTTTCCATCCTCCTCCCTCCCTCCCTCCTTCTACACTCTGCAAACACACACACACTTTCTCCTCACCTTCACACTTCCTCAAAAATTCCTTTCGTCTCCACATAAATCTTAGTCAAATTCTAATTCCTGTCCTCTTTCCTACTTTCCGTCCCCTCTCCGTTTTTTGTCAGCAAAATCCACATTTTAATTTTATTTCTCTCACCCACCCCTCTCCATTGAGGACCGAGTATGTTGACTCGACCACATGCTTCGTGACCCTTTGCTTTCCTGGAGCTTTTGGAGATTTAAATTGTACACTTGAATATCCCTCTCACTTTTGTTTCTGTCCTAATTATAAAGATATAATAGGAATTAATTTTTAAAACAACTTTTCTCTCTATCTCATTTTATCTACGAATAGGTTTGAAGCTTATGTCTAGCCACCTGTAACTGTACTTACTCGCCAGTTTCTTTTGATATGAGGATGTATACTCTAGTAGTAGTTAGATTGTTGAAACGTTGGTCATAAAATTTGCTCTCAATTTTACGACCCCGTCATTACAAATTTTATAAGGAGGGAGAGAGAAGGTGGTTGGCTTTCTCTTTTGCTAAGAAATGAGAGAGAAAAACGCTCATCATCTCTTTTGCTCACCTTCAGTTCCCCTGTATGCACGGACATTGAGTTGAAATCCCAGACGAGCTACTCACGTACCCATAAAAACTCAGCACGTTTGTTTTTGTCCGTGTCTCCTTGTAAGGAGAGGGAAGGGAAGAAATTCCACAGTTTCTATTATACCCTCCTCTAAATGGGTGAAAGCCGCCATTTTCTCTAAATGATTCTATTGTGTTAGATGATGATGATGATGAAATGACAGACTGACAAGCAAGTTGTCCACATTGGTTTTCTCTCATTCTCTTCCTCCCTCTTCGAGTTGGCCCTCCCTACTCTGCCAAATGATTTCCTAATTGGCAACAATACTAGTACAATAAAAATATTGTAAAATCAATAGAAGACACACACACAAACCCACCGACACACAACCATTAAAAGAGAGTGAGAGTGAGAGTCGGGCTTGAACCAAATGTGTGTAGAATGAAAGAACCCATTACTAATGAGTTGGGGGATCATGACATGAGAATAAGATTGATGGACGAGTCAAAGCTCAAGAGAGACTCTTTTTGTGTGTGCGTTCTTTTGAGGATGTAGAGAGAGAGAAAGCGAGGAGCGAGAAGAGGGTAGGGAAACTCAACTTTTTCTCTTTTAATTGCCCATCCACATTTCAATTGGTTCAGAAGTTGTGGGTGAGTCCAAAATAATTAAAAAAATATTGGCCAACTTTCCTCTTCTATTTGTATTGACTTTGGAGGAGGAGTGTTCACGGTGAGTGAGAAATAGAGTGAGCTCTGATGGAGAGAGCAAACATAATTACAATTATTTTTACAAATTGAGCCTAATTCCTAATGACCTCTTCCCTCTCATCATGATGTGTTGTAGAGATAAAAGAGCAGGCGTTTTTGTTGAGAAAGATGGAGAGAAAGCTGCTTTCTACATCACACATAAACAGAGAAAGTAAGTGAAAGTTGATCTTTTTATGCTATCCCATTTTCCACAAAGTAGAGGGTGGGAGGGGGGAGAAAAACTGGGAATCAATGATATGGAAAGAAAGGGAATGAAGTCGATAGGTCATTACTGTGCTCTACTTTTCATAATATGTTGCATATTGTAAGGATGAGGAGGCTATGAAGGATAAACCTAAGTAATAAACAATTTGACTGTTTTTTCTGTGGAGTTGGAAACATCAAGACACACACACACGCATCTCTATCAGTTTACCAGATAAAGATGTACATGAGTACAGCGAGTTGAGGGAGGGTAGAAGGATACAGACAGAGGAGAGGATGGTGGAAGGTAATAGATTGTATGGTTGAACGTGTTAGCTTCATAGATGATGGGATTTAGTACTCTGAGCAGGCTGGAAACTCCATGCTATGTGTGTTTTGAAAAGGATAGATAAAAAGAGAGAGAGAGAGAGAGAGACGAAGAAGTTACAGGAGGAAGGAAAGAGTAGTAGCTTGGTTGGCTTTCAACAGTTTGATCGATAGCAAAGTCATTGAAAATCAAGACTTGAGAAAAGAGAGAGAGAGAGAGAAAGAGAGAGCCGACAGGAAAGAGAATGCTTACAGGTTTTCTTTAATGGTATCCCTAATGCTTCCTGCCATTTTCCTACTTTCAAATCACAGTCATCATGCAAAACCACTAAACTTGCATCATGTCTCCACTGTATATCTGGGAGGGGGAAAGGAGGAGGAGGGGGGGTTGGAAAGGAACGGCCAGAGTTTCTGTGTATGGGGTATGCGGAATGGGAATAGCATTATATACTATGTAGCAGGGGGATGTATGTAAATACTCACCATTTGATACCCTTCTCCTTGTTCTCAATATTATTCTAGTCAAAGTTGACTAATTGTCCACACACAAAAGAAGAGAGTCGACACATGGGGCTGTATGTGTGTGTGTGCTTTCTCCTCACTTTCCCTTTGTGGAGGAACTTTGTGGAGAGAGAGAAAGCAGAGCTCTGACTTTTGGATCTGGTGTCATGGACGAGTGTGGGCGGGAAGATTGAAATGTCACAAAGATCCACAGTGTACACTCACACACACATACGTTTTTATATAAATTGAGAGGTGTGTGGGTGGAACTGTATGTGCGGAGTGTGATTCTATTTCACATGTAACATTTTTTTTAAAAAAACTATTTCATTGCTAGTGAAGCGGAGCGGAGTAAACTGTATTTGTACACAAAGTACACAATATATGCGTATGTGGTGGTTGGTTTTCTTTCTATTGTACTACGGAGAATGGTACGCAGAGTGGAGATTTGTCACATTAAATTTGCGTCATGTGACACATTCAATGATGGGACAAGAAGGTGAAGTGAGTATGACGGGAGAAGCGTAGAGGTTTCTTCGGAAAACAATGAAAATATGAACAAGATATCATCATCACAGACATAAAACAAAGTAGAGAGTCGAAATCAGTCTCATTGGATCTCTCCTGTAGACGTGTACTGTATGTATTAGAGGGGATAAAGTGTAATGGAGACTAAACAGAAAGTGAGAGTGATGCGAATTGGTTGTGGCAAGTAGTAGACATGTAGGTAGAGAGAGAGGGAGAGAAAGATCAATTGTTTTGATTGAGAGTCTCTTTAGAGAGTAGGAAAGTGAGAGACTGTGTGTGTGATAGAGGAGAGAGAGAGATGGTATGGTTTAAAGTGGAGGAATTATATTGATTTACAAAGTGCTGCTGGAGGGTGGTTGAGAGGGGGGAGAAGACACACACACACACATTTCTACGGTGTTATTGAAGAGACAGACAGAGACCTGACTGCCATCCCACTTTCATGGTGAAAAGAGAAACACATTACATTTACATCTCTACAGGATCCATGCTTTCCCTAGTCCCCACATATGATACAGTGGAGCAAACTCAACTCTTTTTGATGGAGGGATGATCCATGTAGTTGGTAGTGTACAAATTTGTGGTAGCCGTTCTTGTATTTTCTATTATTATATTTATTCCAACGTGTGTGTGTTGTTTACTGAATGGACAATGGTCATACAGAGGGGTCATGTTTTTTGCCTCAGCAATTAGTACATCGCACTCAAAAACGATCCAACTGTCACACCCCTCCCCTCCTCATACACACACACACACGTAACACACACGTATATTAGGATGTGTTTGGGGGGAGAGAGAAACTGACCGTCAAAAACAAACTTCACGTTTTAATTAATGAATGAATGAATTATTAATTACCCTCGTAGAGTCCACAACAAGCGTGGTGGCTGGAGTTGTTGTACAACCATCACAGACGATTTGTACATACATGCTGACATGACGTGGTACAAGGTATGCTTGCCCTTCCCCTCCGAACCCTTGTAAACACACCATGCTGTACTCTGCACTAATTTTGGTCTAAACGTATATATATATATATTGTGTCTGTATGTGTACGTGTGACCGACCGCAAGGTGGAAAGTCATGATTTTTAAATCATGGCATGGCTATCATTTGAGAAATTAATTTTAAATCATCCATTACACCATTTTTGGGGGGCTGTCGTGGACTAATTCATAATTATAATAGTAAATGAGGACGACAATTTAAAATGATTAGTTTATACATTATTTCTTCCTACTCATTTTATAAATACTGCTATGTACTCGTATGGTATGTATATTTAATAGTTGAACTGCCTTTTTGAGCAATCCCTTCAAAGAAAGGTTACTCAACTTTCTTTCATGTTGGAAAAACTAATATATTTTTATTTGTTATTCTACATAATTTAATTTTTAATTTTTATTGTTTATAGAGGATGGATATAAATAATAAGTTGGCTTTTTTTAAATTTAAACGATACGTTTCAGATGGAGTAGTAATTTGTTAGAGATTAATAGTGTGAGTAGTTTTTTTGAGAAAAATAGAAAAAACGTTAATGTTAAACTAACTAGCACACACACATTACTGACATACTGCGCAGTGTTCAAGTTATACAAACATAGTTAATGATCCATGATGACTGGAAGACGATTAGTAAAAAGGATAAATTTTTTTTCTCTTGTTCACACATTATCATAGATAATAGCTATTAGATATAGATACACAATAATTATTTCCTTATGACGAGCATTATTACATCATTAATGGTTGTGTTTAGGAGTGGTAAAAAGTGAGATAGGATTAAAAAAGAGATGGGTCAACTTACCACGTCAATTATTTGCATCAAAGTCAAGCCAAAACTGAGCTGAAGTGGATCCGTCTCTGTTTTAACAAAATTTTTTGAATTAAAGAAATATTTGACGAAAAATTAAGGAATATTAACAGTACATGTCTAGTCAATATTCCTCCTCGTTTACAGCCAAATTTCCTAGTCAGTAAACATGTCACATCAAAATCTAATGTAATTGAAACTGCAGAACCATCATTTAATTAAGGAGAGAAAAAATAATTTATTGTCACTGCTACAAACCGTAGTTGGCGATATATGACCCAGTAATACAGGCACAGTTTTTTCTACATAACATACCTTTTCAATTTCTATGTATCATTTAATCAGAAAATGACAGAAAAAATTCAAAAACTACAAATAAATTTCTAGGCCACTTTTTATGATTTTTTTTCGCATCCTGATTTGATTACCACTTAAATTAAATTAGTACTGCAATTTTTGAATTGGCATATAAAATTTAATTGAGTTTTATCATGAGTATTGACAAGAAAGGAAACATTGTTCTCACCTTTGGCCACGGGTCGCTCCAACGTATTGTACTTGTCGAGTAAGTGATGCAACAGCCGTTTCTCTTGGGGTCCTTGTAGCGAGCCTGCAATCATCATTCATAAACTCACTTTACATTAACTCTCCACTTTTTGCAACTCAGATTATTTATTTATCTTTTACTTCTCGTGCAAATTATGTACACGCTTTCTCCTGCTCATTCATCTTGTCCATTCAATAATTTAAAATGAGAGATTTGACCCCAAGTTTTCCTCCCCACCACCCCCACACAAATGCCCAAGTAACATTACACACACACACACAATGTGTTTATGTAAACACCAACCTCCTCCACCCTCTCTGAATTTTCTAAATAATTTCGCACTCCAAATACGTACTCTACAGACACACACACACGCGTAAACACACACACTCCATACAATAGGTTTGTATTTGTATCAAAAAGATTTTTTTACACTGTTCTCCTTTCTCTACCTTTCTCCTTTGGTTAAGTCTGACCATTCAAGTGACACACAGAAATTAGCTTTGCTATTGGAATCTCCCTTGAGTTTTTTCATGATCTCTACAAGTGTGTTTACTTTACGTACATTTTCTTTATTGTCTTCGTACATAATTCACATATTTACTAACGACCTTAATCACAACGTTGAGCCATTCCCTTAAAATTAATTCGACAATTACGTTCAAGACATACAATTAACTCATGGTACATGTGTGTGTGCTTATAATATCAATATGCTCAAGGGAAAGTGGAGAAAGTTGGAAGAAAGATCTTTTTGACGGAATTTTTTGTTGAGAAAATTATTAATATTATTAGGGAAGAGGAGAGGATAGGAGATGCTTAAGATTAAGATGACTCTAAAACAAATTAGTTTTACCTTCGTTTTTTTTTCGAATTAAGACAGAAAAGGGATGGTACCCACATCACACACACACAAGCACAGGGGCTGGTAGTATGAGCGAAGAATTAGCCAAGAGCAGTAAAAAAAGATAAGAGGAAATGTTTGCTTTCATTCCGTTTTGATGATCCCTCTGTCAATTTAGCGGACGGTTGGAAGGAGGAGGAGGAGAAGAAGAAAATTCGTTTCTACACAGGCACCCACACACACACACACAGAAACTCTTGCATTATCCCATTAAGCGGGAATTTCTCCCCCCCCCCCTCTCTGCCTCTTTCCCTCTCTTAAAAACTTCTAAAGGGATGCTCAAGTCTGTTCGTTACAACACCTTCAGGCCATTTGCGTCTATACTGTGGCCTTTTCCTCTTGTCTTTTTCTCTCCATGTCTTTATTTTCATTTTCTTTCTGTTCTCCATTATCCTAGAGAAGAAGGCTCAATGCAAAATAGGAGGAGGAAGCGAAGTAAACCTCACACACTACTATCCTGCTTACTAAAGTTTTTATAGAGGTGGAGGGCTGAAAAATTTAGAAAATTCCAGCTACTAATTAACAAATAAGGAAAGACATAATCATCCTACAGTCAGAGGATCCACCAGTTTACCCTCAGTTGACTACACTGAGCTCTCGTTTTCTCTCCAGGAGGAACAGAGGATAATCTTGTGAGACCATTCAAATTTAATTGTTAACCTAATTTTCTTTCTGCACGGGATTTTAATTTTGTGTGTGTGTGTTTGTTTGAGTGTCTGCCCAATGTTCAAATTAGGGAAATCATGAACCACAGGTTTCTATGCTATTCTTCTCGTTAAGAGTACACAAAATGACTACTGCACATTTACTTAATTTCAATCTTTATATTGGTTTAAATTGAATCATTTCAGTGATAAACTTTCACCTTTTAGAAAAAAGATATATTTTCGCTGTTTTGTCCTCTTTCATTTTGAGAGTCAAAATGTTTCATCTCGTCATTTGATTATAACTATATAAAATTTGAACTTTTGATCTTAACTAATGTCACTCGGATCATCCAGAGTTTTATAGAAGAAAAATTTTCCATTTTACTACAACCAAATATGATTGATACATTTGGAGTAACAGAAATTTTTCAGAAATTTATTTCTTTCTCTCTCACATAGAAAAATTTCCCCCGAGGACAAGACTGCCTCTTCTGAGAAAATAATCTAAAATATGCACAAACTTGTAGGGGACGAGGAGTAGTGTGCTCCATTTATTTTTCCCCTCCTCCCCCTCCTCCCTTTTCATGGGATAAGAAGAAAAAGAAAGAAAGAAAATAGATATAGAGATTTCTCCGAGCCATTAACTTTGGAGTAAAGCATAAAGCATGGACCAAGAAAGAAGTGGATCTTACACTGTGTATAAAAAACGAGAGAGAGAGAGAGAGAAAAGTGAAGCACACACATACACAGACACACAGTAGATTTCACCAGAGGAGTTAGTAGGACGAGGAAATTTTTTTATATCTTGGGGGAAGGTTTTTTGCAGAAAAATAAAAACACAGTCAGTAGTGCTGAGGAGGAGGTGGAAGAAATACACTATAGAAATGTAGAGTGAAAAAAAGTTACAGGGAAACATATTTGCTGAAGCTCGTAATTTTTCTTCCCATCAACTCTATATGTGCCCTGGAACATATACTAACTGTATATATGTGTGAAGGAGTTGCTTGTGTGTGTGCTTTTGCATGTTGCAAGAATGGGGGAATGATTTTCAAGATTTTTGTACTTTGTAGTTTCTAGTGTTGAGAAAACGTATCAGTCTCTCCCACACACAAACACACACAAGAAATAGAAGGGTGGGAGCCAAGTGAGGATAGGGAATTAGTTGAAAACAAAGGAACACACACAGACACACACAACCAATGTTGCAATGCTGTTGTTTTCTCCAAAAGAAAATCCCCCAATATTCATGTGAATTTGGGAAAGAGTAGAGATGGAGAGAGAAGGGGAAAGTAGGATGATAAAGATGAAAGGGAGCAATTATTATGGGCAATTTTTTTGTTAGGGTTATTGCAACAGAAATGTGTTCTCAACAAAAGGAATGAGAGAAAGATGCGTTGTGATGATACGAGGAGGAGGAGAAGTAGCAGTAGTAGCAGATTGATCTGCATATTTGGATGCGGATGTTGAAAGTTGTTTTTTTCTTCTTCATCTTCTTTTAACTTTGATATTGACTATAGCTTCTATTCACATACACTCAGAGAAAGAAGGAGAGGGAGAGAGAGAGGGGCTAGAATTTCTGAGACAAGAGAAAAGAAGATGATGATGACGTAGGAAATAAATGTCAAAAGTTATGTAGCAATAAGGAGAAAAAGAAGGGGGAGAGTACTAGAGTTTTGTTTGATTTTACCCAAACCACACAAGACCATTACCATATCATAACGTGAGTTCCCCCTCCCCCCACTTTCCCATCTCTTTCTCAATGTACACTCTGACTTTCTCTTCCCACTAGTCTCCTTTTGGAGAGCCCATTTTTGGGCAAAGTACAATTGCAATTGCAAAATTACAATTGAATGGGAATGCTGAGACTGGGAGCACACACTCTCCACTCACAAGGAGGGAAAGGAAGAAAGTATGACAGTATAAATGTGTACGGGGGTATGGGAATTATTATTAATAAAATATATATAAAACTCTGGTAATATTCCTAGAATAGAGATCGGGATGGGGGGAAAGGCGATCCAGCTGGAATTGTAATGGTTCGTTTGTGTGTGTCTGTGTGGACTACGCCAAGAGTTAATTTACTTTCTCTCTCTTTTTTCTTTCCTTCTCTCTTTTCTTGACTATTCTCTGCCCGTCTCCGTCTAATCAAAAAAGTACAATAAAAAAGACAGTTCGCTGAGAGTCACTATAGGTGGGAATTTGAGATTTGTTCCGAGAGTTGAATCCTCCTCCTCCATTTTGAACAAAATAGGTAAAAAGAGAATACACGGACGCACTCATATATAAGAGGGAGAGAGTGAGAGAGAATTGAGAGTGAGGACGATCAAAATGCAACATTTAAAATGAGTAAAATTTTGTCATCAAACTTGACGGGGTGTCGTCTTCATGGCTAACAAAATAGAGAGAGTCAATTCAGCGTCTATAATTATAGTCTACTATCCCCTGAGAGAATTCACCTCTCTCTCTAGCTACACACAACACACAAAATACAACCTCATGGTGTGTGTGTGATCTAGATTTGGAATGTGAAATAACTTGGGGGTCATAAAAGTAAATCGAATCTTCATTTTTTTCACAATTCAGGTGGGTATTTTAGAGTGTAGAGAGGGAGGACGAGGGAAGAGGGGGAGGAGGGGGAGGGGGACTGAGATACATGGAATGGATGTGTGGCTCTAAAGGGACTCCATATATTATACCCCTGTTGACATAATCGACGACCAAGCTGTTTCTTTGAATTACACCGAAACAGGAAATGTCCTCAATGTCCTTAGCACAGGGGCAGGAGGGAGGGGAGAACAGAGAAAAGAGGGGATTGAGAGGTAGGAGCCAAGCCCTTGTCCTTGTTTGTCAACCTCCTCTCCTCCTTCTCCTGTGCCCCACCGTCTATTTCTATTACCTTCCTTTCCTCATATGCCCACTCCATCTTCCCCCACTTTCTCTCTCTCTCTTGCACAGCCACAATCAGCCTACACACACAACATTGTATTCCTACACCCCACTCGTCCCTCACTACGAACACACGCACACACACAACTCCTCTGATTCTGATAAATAATCGAATTTTAGTCAGGCTTCCTATCCACTGACTTGGAGGGCAGGGAGAGAAAAAGTTTTTTCCCTTGACAACCTCCATTGAAAGACTATAGGGAGAGGGAAGGAGGGAGGGAAACGCGGGACAGCGACGAAAAACAACATTTGTACATTTTTTTCCTTTCCTTCTTCACACACACACACTAAAATATGTTTCGAGAGAGGAAGAATGAGTTGCTACATCAAATGCATTCAGTGAAGGGTGTCTCATCACGTTTTCAAACGATATTTTATAACGCAATTTTTCTGTAGAAAAAGAGGTCAATTTCATGACAGCTCAAAATTTTCTCGTCATTTTGAAGCATTCATGGGGGGAAAGGAAGGGGCAGAGAGGAATCTTCCCTTGGTGACTTCCCAAGGCAGTAAAACCTTTCTCAATGATGCAGAGCCATTTTCGTGTTTGAAATTAATTTGCAAGATAATTGTGGACATGCAGTAAATGGGAAAGGGCTCAAAAGAGAGGGAGAGAGAGTGAAAGTGAGTGTGTGTGTAGAGAGAGAGACTCGTGCTTGGAATTTGAACAGAAGAACTTTTGCCAGCCGGCCGGTAAAATGGTAGAGAGAAAAAGAAGATGGTGGGAGGAAGAGAATAATTTGAAAATTAAAAATTAAAATTAAAATTCTTCCTTCCAATCCTCTTTTCACCGCACCACACCGCATCGCCCACACTGCATCGGTTTTACAGTTGTGTTGTTAAAAAAAC
>WJFB01000746.1:0-48404 GCA_009870185.1 Pygmarrhopalites habei | reverse complement strand
TTTCGACTCGGGAGTCGGAGAAAGGCGAATTTCTCCTTTGAGCTGGAACATTTGAAGGAGAAAGTTGAGGAGAAAACAAAATCGTATACTCGAAGTTTTTTGATAAAAGTGTTTTTCTGAGTCAATTTAAAAAGCTTAAATCTAAGGTGAACAACTGTGGCTACTAATTTTCCATTATTTTCATTCGATAAGTCATGAAACTTGTATACATATGCCTTTGAGTTAAATAGATACACTTCACATGCAATAGCTGAAAGACTGGTGTTTTTTAAATTTGTTATTACCAACAACTTTAATATAAAATGTCGTTCAACATCATAAGATTAATTGCTTGTGAGAAGGACAGTTCTCAAATTATTCCCAGCAGCCCAAGAGATGAGTTGCAGGTGAGTGGGAAAAATTATGAGACATGTTTCTTATAAAATAGAAAAGAAAATTAATTTCTCTTTTGATGTGCAGAGACAACGATTGTCTGGTTTATACGAGTTACTAGTAGTTCTGCGTATTCTGTTGACGTTCAACTTTCAAACTGGATGGATCCACCAGGAAGAATTCTCAAATTCATTGGAGGTGGTAGCGGGTATGCAAAATAAACATTCTATACAATAAAAATTTATGCACGGCTGTAACACCATTAAGAGAAAGTTTAATGAATATTTACAGGGGATCACTTTGATCTGCAAGTGTTCAAATCAAATGCATTCAACTCGACCTTTCCCACAAGATCTATGACCCTCATGCAATGCTCAATTTTTGTGCCCTACTTTTTCGGTATTTTCCACACGACGTACAAAGACGAGACGGGGAAAGAAATGATTCCAAACTCAAGGCTCCTCATCCTCCTCCCTCGACTTTTCTATTTAGCCCTTTCCTTCCTGGTTGACTTTCTCATGGTCAAATTTTGCAAACGTCACAATCAGGACTACAAAATACGTCTGGTCACTCTGGCCAGTTCCCAAGTGCTTCTCGTCTTTGTCACACGCACACATGCCTCCTCCTTGAACCTCCTCCTCTTTGCCCTTCTCCTCCTCTTAGTCTCTCGATCCCTGCAGAGAATGACCGACTATATTCCCCTGCTAGACAAATACCATGGAACCAATGACCCCGTGGAGAAGGTCAATTTTCTGCGGGAGAGACGCCGCTTTGGACACAGTACCGTGGAAAAACTGCACTGGATTACCCTCATCGTCGTCATTGGTTTCTTCAACGACCCCGACTTTCTCTTGTCCTATGCAGCAGTGCCTCTCTTTTTCTACATGAATCGTGGGATAAGTCATCGTCATGTAGGCATAAAACACTTTCACGCACGTTGTTTCACCTTCCTCGCCTACTTTCTCATCTTCTCAATTCCCTTCGTCCTTGTGGATTCTTTTTACTATGGAAAAGTCACTCTGGAAGACTTTCAGAATTTGGAAATTTTCAATGCAGACAAATTTGTTGTGACCCCAGTCAATTACTTTGTGGAGAAGAGGTCAGTTCTGAGACACCTGACAGACAATCCGTGGATCCTGGTCAATTTCCTGGTCATGTTCAATATTCTCGGGGCTGTGGGGATCATTTCCTTCTTCAAGGATATTTACGACATAATCTTCTCTGCCTGGAAGGACAAGCCGAAACTGGACACGGAGTGGACATTTCTTAATGCCTGTCTCTTTGTCCCGCTTTTTCTGCTCATCACGTACAAGTCTCTGTTTGACCTCGTTCCTCTCATATTCCCTCTCGTTTACATGCATGGTCACAAGATTCCCCTCATCAGTCGATTCAACAGTAAGTTGGGATTCAGTTGGTTCCTCCTCAATTTGATCAGCATCATGTACTTTGGTTACTTTAGTCAAGGAGGGATCATGTCCAGTCTCCTCGACCTCTACTCTCAGTTGGTCCCCATTCGGTACAACACGACTCAAGTGGACATAATCTTTTCTCAGATGACTGCCATTCCCCCAATGTTCATCCTCGCTATTCCCTCCAAGTGGAAGACTCTCGTCACTGCCCCCACTGCATTCACAGAGGAGGAACTCGGTCTCCCGTCAAATCTCTACAAGACAGTCCTCAAGTTGGAGATGAGTAGCAAGATTCGGGTATTTCATACAGGCCTGAGTCCCCTCCCAAGTTCACACCTGGAGAGAGACTTGTCCCGTATCATAGGTCAACCAAATATGCGCTCTTTTTACAACAACCCGAATGACACCGAGACCAGTACACAAACAAGTGCTCGGGACTTGGACAAGGTCAATTTCCTCCTCCTCCCCTCTTCAGAAGCGAGAGACATTGAAAGCCAATTCCACAATCTGAAAGTGATTCACGTCAAGACTTATTGGAATCATCTCTGGTTGTCCCTTCCCTGGAATCGCGAAGAAGGTCAAAAGAGGCTGGCCATGATTGACCTGGGACTTGATTTGTACCGAATTGAAAGAGTAGAATTTTGGAGGGGGAAAAATTATGACAATAGGAATCAAACTTGGAAAGATGAAAAATTTCAAAAAACTTTTAAATTTGTCACAATATTTTCGGACATTTTTTCATGCCTCATCAATGGTGCCCTAACTCTCTTCACAATTGCACTTTTCTTTATGAGCTACCTTGTATTCCTGACTTAAAATGTTGATCAATTATTTGCTTGTTAAAGACGTTTTTTATTAAACTTGATTGTGATACATCCACGTAAACTATTCTTTGGAAAAATTATTGGTATACGATATAGGAGGCTGACTGGACAATTTGGTGAAATGGTGAACCATTAAAATATTGCTTTCACCGTGCATATGACAAAAACAATAAAATGCATGCAAACTGGAGAAAGCACATGCTACCCGTATGCCAATCATAGACATTTACTCCACCATTATATTTTTATTGTTGACTTTTTCTTCCATATACAACAAAACAAAACACTGACTTTATTATCACTTTTCATGTGTTTTTTTGATCAACATTAATTACTCATGACAAACATAACAAATTGACATTGAATATATTTATAGCAATTTCTTTCCATGTACACCTTATCCTCATTATAATATTGAATGTGTATAAACTCATAATTATTGTTTCGTACAAGTAATCCTTAGTGTATTAATAGCTATTGTTGTATGATTTATATCTCTTTCAATATACTTTATCTTGTAACAAAATTTCATCTGTGATTTTTCAGCGAGTTCATCTTTTGAAGTTATCATAATATTGATATTGGTATTACATAATAATTCTTCATCTTATGCTTCACATATCAGCATTACAATAAAGTATTCGGAACTTGCAGGAACATTCAGCCATGTAAAATCATTATTTCATATAATTATAGAGAAGAGCAGTGTAGAATAGGGAAAGATAACAATATTGTATTCCTTCATTCCATAATTAGAATAATTTACAGAATTTGAAAAGCATCAAAGATATTTTTACTGGTGTTTTGTGTGTGGGTTTTATAGTGTTTTTGTTCGTAGAATTATTAAATTGTTCAATCTTCTTGTCAACTTCCGATTTTTAAATGACAGTGTCGTATGTTTTATACCTACCATATAACAATTTTATCCATAATATCAAAATTACCACAAATTTGGAACATTTTCTTTTTTACTGTCTCTGAATTGGCCTACACAGAGCAATTTTTTTTATTCTTTATCTCCATTCAATTAAATTACTTCATTTCATACTGTGTCAATTTTTGCGTAGTTTGTATACAATCATAATATATATTTATATATATCCTTTAAATTATTATACATCTGTCACAGATGATCTGTGTGCTTTCACAATTCTTCTTCTCCTGTAGTTAGTATCTTCAGCCTCCTTCCTTCTCCCTACATATTTAATCAGCCTTGAAGCAACAAGCAACAGATATAAATACTCTTATATATAGTATCCTTAGAGTCTACATTTAAATACACTATGTAGTATTATTTTCAACTTCTAAACTTACATTACTACTACATACTGTCTCATCAAATTATAAGTTGCCTAAAAATTTATTCAAAAGAATTATCGAACCATTCATTTATAGTCAACGCAGCAAGCAATCTAATTTTTCAGTAATTTACAAACGTAAATGCAAGTGTGGATAACTGGCAACTGCTGCTGTGTGAATAATAAAGTAAAATAGTAAAATGTGCAATAAAAATTGTGAGATACATTTGCATTTGGAACTAAGTACATGTTAAGCTAGGAACAAAAATATTTAAATATGTGGTCATTAAAATGAAAAAGATCCGTTTTAATATCCATGATCATTAAGAGGCGCCTTTTAAATACTTTGTTGTATAATATCCTTTGTAAAAAACTTACACTTTTGTCTCAAACACGTTTTGTGAACCTCTTTTTGAAATCCAAAGTCTGCGTCTGGATACTCAAAAATTATGTCTCTTACGTAATGTAATTATTTAAATGCTTATCTGATTGTCTGTTTTCACTCGTCGATCCTTAATTATTACAGTAGTTTCATCATCATTATATTAGAAGTTGACATGTCAGTACTTATTTAGGTGCGTGTCAAAAATCAGAAGGTTTTCTCAAATGTAATTTTTTACAACTTATTTAAATAAAATACAAAAAGTTAGCAACAAAATTCAACTTATTCAAATTCTTCTGTTTCAGATTTCGAGCTTCTCCTTTTGAAACAAAATATCAAACGTTTTCATCGGTTGTGTATTATTATAATGCCTTATGTATACATAAAAACTTTAGATATGTCATAATCAAAGAACCTGAATATTACTTTCATTTCTAACCCTGTCAAAAATTGTACATAAATTGATGTAGCCATAACTGGGTCAAAAATTGTCAATTCCTTTTTGAAAATTACAGTAGCACAAAAACAGTTTTTCTTTTCATGAGAAGACAAATACAAAAGAAAACATTATTTCTCAAATTCACAAGCTCAACATTATGAGGAACTTAAATGTATCATAATTTCATAGTCTTAAAATGGGCCACTTTGACGACGAAGTACGGACATGTAAGTAAAAACGATGACCAGCAAAAAATAAATGTCATTACCATGTTACATGACATTCAGTAATATGTAAACCAGACACGAGTGTAATATATGATATATATTATACAAATTTATATATATATATGGAACTCCAAAACGACTTGAGTGACCACACTGAGGGTAACGCACATTTTTTGTATTATTATACACAGTTAAGTACAATTTCATAATCATAATCTGGGTGGGGTCATTTAATGTGTAGTTTTTTTCATTATACAATCTTTAATAATATATATTTGTATATCCTGTTGTTATTTATTTTTTTGACAGCTTTCTCCTTTCCATTTACTTTCACTTTTTGGGATACGCTCCTTTCTCCATTCGATTCATGCCTTGTCGTCTTTTTTTCACAATTTAATTATTTTACCCCCACATTGACGGAGGATGAGGGTTGGGGAGGGAGAGGTGGGTTGTCACAAATGTAAGAATAATGAGACTAGGTATCTACATTAATTTTCTCTTTTATCCCTAGTACTTTCAACATTCAACATTATTCACTCAGCTATATCTCTGTGTGTGTAGTCGACGTATATTTTTTAATATGCTGGCACGGATCACAACGAATTTCTCCTCGGCTCTTTTTCTTGTAGTGTTAATGTGTGTGTGTGTCCTTGCGAAGGACTGTGTGTTGGGGTGTGGATGATGTACGATTAAATGCAACTTTTTACGTTGAGAAATGCGCTGCATATCATATGTCCTGAATATAATTCTGTATACTCTGTACATAGTGACAATAGTTGAAACAAAAAGAAAATCCCATCTTTTCTCTCTTCTTTTTTTTCTCTTCTTTGATGCGGATGCTGTCTTCTTCTTTCTCCCAAGAAGAACAAAAGACCAAGTGCATAGTCGTATTCTTTTTTTTGTTGTGTATTTTTCTTATTTTCCTTCAGTTGTTTCCCTGTTTTCTCCTCTACTTTCTTTTCTCGTAGTCTCTCTGCTTTCCCGTCTAATTATTTTAGATGGCTCCTGCTGATCCACTCCGCTTAGCCTGTAAATGACAGAAAAATCTGAAGCTTTAGCAAACTTCTTATTCTAAATAATGATAACAAAGACAAACACACATGTATGTATGTTATATTTATATGAATAATGGATACCGTATCTTTTCTATTACAAGCTACAGGTTTATTTCCCCCCCAAACCACTTAATTTTGATTAAAAAGATACATACAGAGAAAGAATTTGAATTTGTATGTAAATTTTGTATCGAAAGTTTAAATGGAAATAGAGTGAAAGTGGGATGCAGCTTGACTTTTAATAGAGTTGGTACGGTTTTGGGAGATGCAAAATAGAAAATGTAAATATACTGCATGGAAAGAGAAAGTACACACACAAAAGGAAGAAGAGTCAGGACAGATAGAATGCATTGTTTCCAATCCCCTTTTTTTCCTTAGAGTCAATCCCCATCCCATGATTTTTGAACATGGTAATCAGGAAGTGATCCGCGAGTAAATTACATCTCAGGGATTATTTCCTCAAACCCACAATATTTCTTTTGACTAACATACATGTATTGTTCAGAGTCAATAAAATTTGAACTCTTTTTCAAAAACAAATCTCAACCAACTCCCAATTTCAAAAAGTCACGTTTCAATTTTAAATACTATACGCGTAAGATTGTAATGCATTTTTATTCTTCCGAAATTCCCTAACAAGTAACTTTGTATATCTGAAGATGTAAAGTTACTTTATAGAAGGATATTCTGAGCCATTTTAAATTTGATTACAGATTTTTGAGATATATAATTACATGTAGTATATGCCATAAGTTATCATGTAAGTCACCAAAAGTTGGTCATTCGTGTTGGTTAAATTTTGGAGAACATGAGAGGTTATCGTAAGAAGGAGAATGTGTGTGTATGTGATAGAGAGATAGATAGGGGGAGGGGAGGGTACTAAAAAGCAAGAGGAAAAAGTTGGCGTAGGGAAAGTGGAGAAAGCGAGTGAGAGAGAGAGAGGGAATTAACCGAGGAAACGCATGGAATTTCTTTAAGAGTCAAAGGAGGAAGAGGAGGAAGAGGGAAGAGCCAATGAACTAAAGTGTGCAAACAAAAAGTTTCTTAAATGTCAAATTTATATTCCTCACTCTTGCCAATGGCAACTTAAATAATGGAAAGAGGAGCAAGAAAATATTGCATCATGGATAGGATGAGGAGAAATGCTTCTTTCGGAGACAATATAAAAAAACCAAGTGAGTGGAATTTATACTATAGTGAGTGTGTTGGACGTCACATGTGTACAGGTGACACATCATGGCATATAATTATAAGTGTGTGTGTGTGCAAAACTTGTCTTTTCACATACGCCGTCTTCCAATATCAATTGTAAAATAGGTTCAAGTTGTAGAATTCTACACGGATAGACATGCAAGAAGAATGGTGATTGTGAGACAGAGACAGAGAGAAGAGATGAAGGAGAGGGGATACTATGGGTAAATATAATTGTGCAACGTTCGTTGATCTCATTTTCTCAGACCGATTTTACTACTACTTTCACTGATTTCCCTTTTCTTGGATACTGTGCTGGTGAAAGTGTGTGTCACAGAGAGAGGGGATAGTGGTTGTGATGGTAGTGGTGAGTGGTTCGATAAAATGCTACTTAGACAGACACACACACACACACAATTATTATTAGTTAATCAATACCCCTCAACACGCTCATTCATCCTCCACCCCTCCACTTCCCTATCGTCACACAGAAAGCAATGGGTGTGCAGTCGTACAATCCATTAGTTTAGAAAATATGGATTCAAAAATTGATGCATGCAATTAGAGATGGGAAGAGGGAAAAGGAGGAAGATAATGTTAGTGTAAGTGAGTGACTGTCGACTGACACATACACAGTACAGTGAGTGAACATGCACATTTATTATACAATATTCATCACAATTTTCTTTCTAAAATTAAAATCTCACAGTCCACACACACACACATAAAAAAGGAAAAATCTATGCATTTAAATTGAAACACTTAAACATTTTGTACATAATACATAAAGATGAAGACAGACAGGGAAGTGAGGATGAACAAGATGAAGGAGAAAGGAATTGGATGAAAGAGAGAGAGAATAAAAACTTTTAAATTGGGTAATTTTATCTTTCTTGGGATCAAACATGGGGGAAAGAAAGTGTTTGGCTGGGATTGCTCCATACGGGAAATTCATGAAATTGTATTTTTTGTACTGGAATGATTGTGTATGTTGTTCATATACAATGTATAAGAGTGAAAGTAAACTAATTGGGTATTATTATTAAACTACATCAACTGAAGAACTACTCAAAAATTCCTACAAACGACCGCTTTCAAAATCCAAGAATCTACTTCTTTACAGTAGAACTAAAAGAGGAATGGTGAATTCTCAGAAAAAAGTCAATTTTTGAAAACCCATAGTCATAGTACAACTAAATTGCACATAATTTTGACCATCTTTGTACATTTACTGATTTACACTGGAACTAATGATTTCTATTTAAAATTGAAGGCTCCATACACAAAAATGTGGATGATAGAGTAGAGTATAAAAAATGTTGACTAGTGGAGTTAGCTGTGTTATTAAAAAAGTATTTTTTTGTTGTCTACAAAAAAAGGAATGGAAAAAAGTGAAATGAAAAAACTCATGCCTTGTTTGGATTGTGTTGACTATTGATGGACTGAGATGATGGAGAGATGTTGGTGTCGGAGTGAGGATGACTGATGGTCAGATTGGTGAGATTGAGACCCAGACTCGCTTCCGGATCCGATGGTCTGTGTTGATGATAGTGTTGATGATTGCTATGATGTTTAAGAGAGTAGCTCCGGGCGGAACTCGTACTTCGAATTGAAGAATTCGAAGCTCTCCTTGACCCTTCATGTTTCAAGGTTCAAGCAGTCCACGTTGAAGAGAGAGAGAGAGAGAAGAACATAAAATATTTTTGATATTTTTCACCTTTAGACAATTTTTCCAGATTTAACGATTTTTTGTTTAAATTTTTTTTTCAATTGAGACACAGAGAGACAGAAGTGTTTTATTATTTTTTTGGCAGCAGCAGCAGCAGAGCAGAGCAGAGCAGCATCACATCAGGCAGTCAGCAAAAAATGAATTTTTCAAAAGCCAAAAAAATTCCAAGAAAATAAAAATAAAAATCATTCAGGTGTGTGTACAGTGTGCAAAAATAAAAATCTTTAAAGGAATAAAAACTATGTATGATCTCGACATAATAACCAATTGTTTTTTATAAGCGAGGCAGTAAAAATTATATTGTAATCATAAGTAAAAAAGGTAATCAAAATTGTCATGTGACGGTGTGGATGTGGATGACATTTTCAGTGTTCAGGCATGAGTGAGTGGTTGAGTGTGTTTCAAGTGACGTAAACGTACAATTATATAATACATATTGAGAGAGAGAAAGGACAAAAATCTTAAGAGTTAATATATAATATACGGAAAAAATTTCGTATAAGTATATATATAGATACACACACTTAGAGATATATATATAAACATATACAAATTGGATATACAAATTGTACAGGCAAAATGCTATACTTAATGCTTGGTTTTAGAAAAAAACGCTTTTTTGCTTTCTTCCTTTTCTCCAAAAAATGAAGGAGAAAAAGGAGATTCAAAAATCAAAAATGAATCATTTTTCTTTTAAAAAAATAAAAAAGAGTTGAGTGAAAACAAATCATAATATATAGATTATAATTAAATTAGCGGCAGATGCAGAACGGGAGCAGAACGGAGATAGAGAGAGGCGGATGCGAATGCGGAAGGCGTTTCATTCGCGAGAGAGAAATTAATCAAAGTTCTGGGTCTTCCAGAACATCAGTTAAAGTCCGACGGTCACCTTCACCTGGTCTACTCGGTGGAGCCAACATGGAGGGCCGGCGGCTCCCACCCGTCGAACTTCTTTGTGATGAGTGTCGGGAAGTCCCTCCTCGCTCACCGTCTAAACAATCAACAGTTAGTCAAAAACACCAGAGTTTCCTACATCTAATTTATTTATTTTAAAAAAAATCTAACACACACACAATTTTACTTTCTTCTTTTTTACAATGCGCAACATTCATCTTCTCTGCTCTCCAAATTTATTTACAGCACTCATTATTCAATGTTTTAATTTTGTTTTCATTTGTTTGTACACTCCTATACTCGTGTTTTGAAGGAGGGACTGCATAAAATAATATATGTTTATATGAGTACAGGACTTTCTCCCTCATATTCATAGTACTCAAATGAACAGTGGACATGAGTTGTGATGACGTCAGAGAAGGGAGAAAGTGTGTATTACACGCACACATGTATTCGTGTGTATGTGGACAGAGGGGGAGAAAGTTGGCTTTTATCTAATGGTTGGAGGCACGTAGGGAACACATGTAATGGAATAACTTGTACCATTCCCACCAGCTGTTTCAATGACATTCTTGTCAAATTGACTCACGTACTTCTCTCTCCCTCTCCAAAAAAATTTTGCTGGACACAAAAAAAACCACGATCATTACTCGTGTCATTTTCTCTGGAGAGAGAGAGAGAAGGGGAAAGAAAGGGAGTTAATGACGCTTCCCTGGATTTTCCATGTTTGTCCGAATTTTCAAGTGGAAAAATAATAAAAATAAAATTTTGAGGTACAGTTGTTCTGGTAGTTGACCTCAATAATAATTGTCAATTTTACTTAACCTAGTTTTGTGTAGGTCGTAGGGAATTACAGGCAAGCATCACTATACCACCCCAGCATATGTCCATGTATTTTTAGAACAATATTTGAACAAACAAACTCTGAATTTCAAAAGGTTATGACATCTCATGTGGTACGCTTTCTTCTTTAGCTTACAAGTTTTTGGGTGAGGAGTAGCAAATATAATGAGATCATAGCACAAGACATTTCATAACTTTGTTTCAGAAAACAATGCTTTTTGTTGTTGCTGTTGTTACTCCCATGTTTCAGAAAATTAAAATATCTGGTGTTCAATTATCATTGTTCATACAAAAGTAAACAAAAAGAATTTTTTTTGTGTGTAAACTACATAAATATCTCAATATGCAATTTGGTGAGTAAACTTGCAAAAAGTGTGGTATACACTCTACTACCTACAAGCATGTCAGAGGAGTGCAATGGTGTTGGTTTGGATTAGTAGGTAAGTATTAAGTGAGGACACAGTCATTTGTATTACAATGTGTGTGGTTTTTAGCAGTCATTACTCATGTGTGTGGGGGGTACATTTACATGATTTTAGGGTAGTTAGGTTGTACTACTCTTTATCATTATTATCCGACCATTTCTTGTAGTCCACAGTATCTCTTTTCCAATTTGGGGGATTCCCCCTCAAAAATAATTGTGAGGACCGTACAAAATGCTAAAAAGAGACATTCATCAATTAAAAATTTTGAAGAAGAGGTCATGTAAAAAATCGTGGATCAGACACATTTTTCACAATCAAAAATACATGTAGTTGTGTAAAATTAATTCAAGCTGTAATTGAACCGTGTAATACCAAATACTACTGTATATTGTCATAAGGGAAAGTATACATTTTTACAATCATTGTAGTTGACAGTCCATGCTCAAGAAAAAAACAGGAATTCATATCTATAGTACACATGCTCAATAATAAAATATTTTTCAACATCATCATCATCGCATTACTATTTGTACATACGTCATAATTCTACACTACTTACATTACTATTTTGTATGTAATGCTATATACACAGAGAGTCACAGGTAGTCACCACTTCTACTTCTACTCACACGAACGGACGGACGGATGGAATTTTGTTTTTTTGTGGAGAATGAAGAAATATTTTTTGAAGGGAATAGTACTTACAGTGTGGAGTATGTTGATTATTAAATATTAAAAATAGTTTCACAGTGATGCTCTTTCAAATGATGATGATGACAACGTCTCTAGTGCATCATAAAATTTTAGATGAAATGGACGTAGTGAGCACAACACGAGTGGAGGAGTGAGGAAGAGAGGATGAGGAGGAATACCCTAAGGATTCTGATAATTTTGTGGTACAAAGAGAAAATGTTGATTTTAAAACTGGAGACTAATATAATTACTCCCTCCACCCGTTTCCCTCCTCCTCCTTCTCAACAACCATCCACTTTTGTGAGGCCAAGGGTATTTGGTTAATCATCACTCTCTTTCTCTCTCTCTACAATTTATCTCTTCCTACTTTCACTTACTTTCTCCCTCTTTCGTCTATACCCTTGCCTCCCGGTAGTCTTTGAGAGAGAGAGAGAAATTCTGTAAGTGACATCAACAAAGCTAAAACTAGGATTCCCTGTTCAAAACTCAATATCAAATGGACCGTGTAATGCACGTCGAGTGGGATGTACACACACACACATACACACACCCCCACCACCCATCACGGTCAACATCCAAAGAGAATGTTCTTGGAGTCTTTAGGAATTTGAGGGAAGGTGTACTCCACACACACACACACAAACACACACTCACTTTCACTCATCCAATTCCCCATACATTTTGCTTTTCGAAAATTCATCACTGCCCACATTACTCCACATCATTCCTTCACTTCCTGTACAAAGAAAGATAGAGCTGATGATGATGCCAGAGAAAGAGAGAGATAAAGAGAGTGAAGGGTATACACGTTACACGTTGCAGGGACGGGTGTAAAGGGATATCTGAATATTATTTACCCTAGCTCTTAATTAACATGTTATAATAGACTGAAATGGCACATCCTCCTTTTCCCTCTCATTCCCATTCAGTACTTTCACACACTCACACACACACACATCTGGAGAGAGTTGAGAGATTCCGGGAGGAGGGAGAGTAAAATGAATAAAGGACGGCCAAAGTAGAAAATTGAATAGAAGAGGAAGAGAGAGAACAAATGCAATTTATACAAGGAAATCAATTAATTTTCCAAAGTTCCACTCCCTCCCTCCATCATCCTATCTTCCTTCGTTCTCTACAAATAAAATCTCTTATTTCAATATACGGGAATCCATCAAAATATTCTCTCTCTCACTTTCTCTCCTCCTTTTCCAGGCAGGACTCTCGGAGGGAGGAAAGGATGGGGGTCCTGGCAAAAAGGTATGGTGCCAAAACTCAACATCCTTTCCTTCTCCTAAACAGACCGTCAAGTGAAAAGGAAATGAGAGAGAGAGAAGGAGAGTTGATTAAATAGTTGTTTGTGCATTTGTACGGAATCTTTATATGAATACGCACATCCTCACTTGCTCCTTCACACACACACACACTCACACACACGGACTCACATTCATGATGAGCGCACGTGCTCAAGATCAAAGTTCACTCAATTTTGTATAGTAGTACTTTATACTGTATGTATTACATGGGTCTAGGCCGAGTCCATTATGAAGTTAAATAATAAAGACAGAGAGAGAGAGAGAGAGAGAAAGTGTGAGAGAGAAAAGAGAGAGTCAAAGGGGAACTCACCATGGTCGGTGGACAGAGTGATACCAGGAGCTGTGAAAGAAAAAGTAGGGAAAAAATAAATCATTCAATTATACTTTTTGTTGTTAGTCATTCATTCTTGAGAGAGACAAGGCTATATTTAAGTCAAGATTTATTTTTGAACGCATGAGTGCATATTATTCCTGGTGAGACGCAATACAATTTTAAAACATGAATGAAGTGAAGGATGTTAAAAATTCAGTGTTAGCAAAACAGTTTAGGTTGTCATTGAAAGCACACAAGATTGTCTCAAGCCGAAAAAGGGTAAAAAACTAGTTCCCAGGTGAATTAATTTTTTAAATTGACAAACGTGGATAACAAGTTTGATTTTATTTGCACGCTTTCGACACACAATCCGTTCCCAGGTGTGAAAATAGATCATTTTTGATTTTAGCCATTATTGTCGAATCATCAAATAATATTCCAAGAATATCAGATCGATTGGTTTTGCTTGAAGCAACTTGCTTCAAGAAAAATATGTAGTGTGTAAATTATGATACTCCTTTGTAAATAATATTCTTATGTCTGTGGACAAACGGAACAAAAATGACATGCACACAAAAGGCTGAGCATCATAGTTTTGTCATGATTTGAGTGTAGTTCAAAGGAGTAGATAAAAATAGAAGTTACCCTGTCCTGCGTTTGCATAGTGATGATGTCTGGGTCCAAACCGGGCTCGAGCAAAAATTCGAAGAACCAAACAAGTTAAGCCGCAGAATAAGGTCATGCCAGCTCCAACACCGAGGAGCGTAGCCAAATCACTACTCAGTAATTGTGCCTCTGCAAAATTTCCAATCAAATAACAATTAATTAATTTTCCCATAAAATGCATCCACCATTCATATTTTCATTTCACACAATTATTTTCATGTCGCGTGACTCCAATTACAGGTATCTTCAAAATTCACGCTTCTCAGAACCAGGAAAATTGCGTGTGAGTGACTTGAAATAAGTAAGTTTCGTATTGTAATTAATTTATAATTTAATTATTAAAGGAGAAGAAATTCTTTGAAAGTATTACATATTTTACCCGTGTAAAGTGCAAACACGTGTTGCACTATATTTATGTGTAACTAAAATTAATTGAAAATTAATAAAGTTCTCTTGGAAAAACAGTTGATTATAAATAACATATTCTGTACAATTAGTCATCGCTGATATAATCACTCGTGACTTTTAGTCTCATGACCTTGTAAAGTTCAACAGTGCACAGTATATTAATTTTCTTTTTGAAAAAAAAAAACAAATGACAACTCCAGTGGCGAGAGAGAAAGTATAAATTGTTTTATTTTTTTTTGTTCTTGACAGACCATGAACTGTCGGACACACAGCAACTTTTTTTAAGACTCTCCCTTGTCGCCATAATGAATGCTTCACAAATAGAGAACACAAATGGGGGGCTTGTAATTTCAGAGTTAGAGAAACAACTTTCTCCTCCTCCTCCTCCCACCAAAAAAATTTTCTTAACAGCGACACACAACGAGCAAATAAAAAAGTTCTCCCTCCCACAACGTACTTTCTTAAATGGAAAGCCTCGGCCCTCCCTCCTTTTCTCTCATGTCAAGCTAAACGTTGAATGTAGTGGTAAAATGATTAAATGAGTAAAAAAAATTGAGATGATGAACCTGGGACTTTCCTAGAAAAAGGAGAAGGAGGAGGGAAAGGGAAGAGTATACTTTCCTTGAATTTTTCTCATGAGGAAAGTTTCTCAATAAATTTACTCGGAATCTTGTGCAAAGAGCAGTGAAGAGAAAGAATTTTTTTTATATCTCCTTTCTCATCTCTACTCATCCCTATTAAATTTAGTTGCTCTTTCTTAAACTAAAATAGAAACGAAGAAAGAACATAGTTTTAAAAAGAAACTTAAAAACTTTCATTTGAAGAAAAGCCGTCATTTCAAATGCAAACTTTCCTTGTCAATTTTTTACGAGTCATATCTTTTTTTGAGAAAAAAAATCTGTCTTACTATCATTAGATTTTTCAAAGAAAGAATTATTAAAAGTTTTAAAATTTATCAAAATATTACTTTCCACGAAATCGTAATGTATTTTAATTAATTATTAGAATGACAGAAAATTTATGTAATACAATTTGTTGGCAAAAAGTTTTCCGTAAAAATCAGATTGGTTAAATGATTTGCGAATATTGAAATCAAACTAAAGAATTTTATCTTCAGTAGACATAAATGGAATAAAGATGACAAAAATTTAATTTTTCGTCCCCGCCTTTCTTCCACATATTATTTAATCAGAAAAATTTCAAGTACGCTCATGAAATGGAGTAGGCACTCGGAAATTTGAAAAAGAATTCTCATTGTACACACACAAACACTCAGTCATGGAAGGACAGGAGGGTACAAGAGGACATTATTTGAAGGCTTTTGACTTGTTTGCTCCATTATAATATAAATTACGGTGGATATCTCCAGTGACCAAAAGAAAGAGAGAGAGAGGGAGAGATCAACTTTAATGTGAAAACTTGGTTCCTTATGTGCCAATCCACTATACAATTAGACTCTCAAGTATAGAGGACGTTCCGGGATAAATAAAGAGAGGACAAGGAAGATTCTGGCAATAAAAATTCTCTATTTTCTCCTCTCCCGTGAAGAACCATACACACACACACACATGTACACGTACAGTGAGAGCGACAGAGTAATTGTGTATTATTGCGCTTAAAGCCAAGCAAAAAACAACCTTTCTCTTCATCTTGACTTTCCTCATATATACACACACTTTAATTATATATATAGAATAGAATAGAGAGATGTAGAACCAAGAAACAACAAAGAAGAGATGCGTATAAATTTTCCACTATCCTTTTCTCCTAGATAGAATACAATTTAAAGAGGCTCAAGTAGTATTAGGATATATTACATTGATTTAGTTTGAGACGTTTGAATTACATCCACAGGAGAAGAGGGTAATCCACGCACCATCCTACTTTTTTTGTACTTTCTTCCTTACTTTCACTCTTCTTTACCTACGCATTTTTATTGTCAACCACATTCAAACTCCACATACGTAATATGCATGTGTGCGTCTGTGCATAAATTCTTTTATTTGAATTGTCCCCTAGATCTTCCTGGAGAAGAGAGAGAGAGCAAATAGAGTGACCCACTCTTCTTAACTATGCATATTTTGAGAGTGTGTGTGTGTACACACGCCAAGAGTCCAGGCAGAGGGAAATACAACGGATAGCATGGCATGATGGGTGACGTAAGCAAAGACAGAACTGACAATAAAAATAGAGGACAAAGAAACAACTTGATATGTGTACGCCATTGTACATACATACAGAGAAAGAGAGAAAGGGAAAGGGAGGGAGTATAAATACAAAGCAACCGAAACTGAAAAAATAAAGTCATGGCGTCTCCATGACTTTCTTTTCTTCTGTCTCTCTTCTTCCCTCATTCCCTTTCTCCCTTGCATTTTCACTTTCACCATGACTGTGGGCCATGTGACTGACTGAGTTTCCAAAATACAAGGCAATGTCTCTCTCTCTCTCTCTGTGTCTCATGAAGTCCTCCTCCTCTTTCTCCCGTCCTTCTCTTCTTCTTTAGCATTTTCTGCAACCTACAAACTAATCAAATATTTATTTATCCAGCATCCAGTAGAAGCCAAATAAAAACTCTCAAACCGAAACCAACTCTCTCTCTCCTTTTCCCTTTATTTTCTCAACAGGAGCGTGGAGAAAGTGGTTGAAAAAATTGGGAGAAAGGGAGCGAGTGAGAAAAAACAGAAAAAAATTCCCAGTTCAGAGGCGCTCAACTGGAGATAAGGCATCAAGGATTTAGCTATTGTAAAAAAGGAGGAGAAGGGGGAGAAAGGAGAGGGGGAGGACAAAGAGGCGACAGCCATTGAGATGAATCTCATAAGCAATGTAATTGCTATGAAGCTAAAAGAGGGAAGAAAATCGATTCAATATTTGCCTGTTGATGCTCCTTCCCTTTCACATGCATGTATTTATATCTATGTACCTATAAGCTCACGACTTTCTCTACAAAAAGACTTTGACAAAGACCCTCACTTTCTCTCTCTCTCTATTTCCAGAGTTGAAGGAGATAAAAAGAGAAAGAATTCTCTCTTGTAATTTCTCAAGGCTGAGTCTGTGTTTGTAAAGTCCTTCAAAAGAAAGGGAATTGTGCATATTTTGGAAATTGTCAAAAAAAGAGACAGAAAGTTTTTGGAGGACATTTCCAGGGACTCTCCAAAACAAATTCCTGGTAAAATATTAATTTCAAAGGAACGGCACAAATACAAAATTGCAAACGAAACACATCAACAAAGGATGAAGGGAAGGGAATCATTTCAATATAATATCAAATTGAGGTTGAGAAATTAAAATAGAACAGAGAGAAATGAAGTATTCTAGGAATTGGTGATATTTTTTATAAAAAAAGTGATATAAATTTCCTTTGTTCTAAAAATGGGTACAAAATATTGCCAATTTTTTTATTTTGAAATTTTAGCCATTTTGTCCAAGGAATTTTTTTCAAAATTTGCAATTTTTTATCTAGACGGCAGAGTGTAGGTAGTACGTTTTATTCCAATGGCTATTGAACTCATCTTCCTTCACTCTTTCCTGATTTTCAGCTCCTAATGTCCCATCAAAGAAATTGGTAAGGAATGCATGTAGGAGTTCGTCTAGAGAAATGTAAATGGCATTATCTCTGTATCACACATACCCGATATGTACAATATAGAAAGAAAGTTGGCCAAAGCTGATTTCACACCAGATTCTACATTTGTTTGTACTTATAGAGAAGATCCTTTACGTAAAGAAAGAGAGTAGAGAAAGAGGACTTTTAGCTGGAGGGGGGTCTAAGATGAATGTAGAAGGAAAATCTTGAATTAGCGTAGGAGGCCAATAAGCAACATTTCATTAGTATCTCTTTTGCCTTTGCTCTTCCCATGTATGTACAATGTATGTGTATAAAGTAGAGTATTAATTGTGCGTAATATGGAAGAGAGGAGAGAAAGAGGAAGGGAGTCTCTCTCTCTCTCTCTGGAGGACATAAAGTGACTGTTATGGAGCCCAGAGCTGGGAATTTCTCATCATCTTCTTTTTAAACTGTGTATAAATACTTAAAATTTGTACTGTGTGTATAAAGTAGACACTTCTAGTGATGAGACTTAGCACAAGGATGAATGGTTGCGGAAAATATAGTAGTAATAATATATACCGTGCTGTGTATATAATATATGTATGTATAGAAGTGGAAAGAGAGAGGAGAGAAAACTTGGTTGCTTTGAGCTCCATTTTTACGTCTCATTGCTCACAGCATCCTCTCTTCTCTTAAATAATAAATGACAGTTTGCCAACTTTTTTACTTTCTCCCCTCCTCTCCTGCTTTCCCCCTCTTTCTCTCATCTTTCTTTACGGCTTTCAGGGATATCTTTCTTCGCCTCGTGATGTATCACTCATAGTGAATGAGGGTGTGCGTTGTTTTTGTCAAAGTTTAGTCAACAATTAAAAACCAGTTTTAATACTCACACAATTTAATCCATACAGAGAATAGGATGTGCGTGTGTGTGCAGAGTGACTGAGAACACTACACAAAGACCATAAACTCTTCAGTGAAGAAAATAAACATTTGAATGATCCCATCTTCCTGGATTTTTAAATCTTAATACTAAATGTATCGACAATTACAATATTGGATGAATATTCTTCGATGACAAAATTTATTTGGAGAAATTTTAGCACCCCTTACAAAATTTTCATAAACAAGTTGTTCAATTTTTACCCTCTGACCTTTATGCGAAAGACGTGAGGATGCATCTTTAAATAATTTCATAAATTTGTAATTTTTAATGGAATTTTCAAATCATTTCCTTGTCAAATGTAGCAACAGGAAATTTACAATTTTCCAAAAAAGGCGTTTAAAATAATGACATGTGTGCAATTTTTTTCTTTAAAAAAATCATCTTTTTTATTTCTTTCCATCTATTGCCAAAGTAAAGCCAGTAGAGAGAAATTTATTGAGGTGGATGGAAATGGAATGATTAATGTTCAAATGAAAAAAGGAAGACGAGGAGGAGGTTGAACAAGGGAAGATCCACGCAAAGATTGTCAAAGAGACAAGGAGAGGAAAGGAAGAGGTTCAAAGATAGTCCCAAGGAAGGAATTCTTTCAAGTATCCAAAATAACTTTTTGATTAACCACCGTCAATCCCCCCCTCTCCGTCTCCCCCTTTACCCCACCCTCTAACTCTTCTACTCAAGTTTATCTGGCACTTAAGCTGATGAAATTAACTGAGAATGAGGCCACATCGATATCGATCATCATCCACCACAAAGAAGCGTCAACTTGAAAAAAATAAGGGATAAAAAAATGGAGCACAAATTTGGAAATTCCGTGAATTATTCCATACTTTCTCTTTTCCCTCTTTTACCTTCTCTGCACCTCACTTTCCTCCCTAACCACATTATTTTGGTTAGGAACAATCTATTGACATCTCATTCGGTTGTAAGCAATAATTTCAGTCTTTGCGAGAGAGGACAGTAAATTTTATTAAATTATTTTTTTTAATAAAACGTAGCCCTATGGTCAAAAACGAAGTCAATTCTGTTTGACATTGATTACTTCACAATTCAAATGTTTCCAATTTGTTTTCTCTGCCTTTTGGGAGAAAATAAATTTATTTAATGTTACAGCCGAACATTCCACACGAATAGTATGCTGATCAAACAGAATTTGGCAAAGGATATTGGTAAAGGTCAAAACTATTTTGGAGTTTTTATTCCCTGTTGCGCAGTCATTGTACAAATATCCATATGTGTGTTTGAATGGATTCCATCACAGAATACGTATCCTCTTTTCCCCTTGGTCGGATCCGTGATCATCAAAAATAAATATAGAAATAAAGGCAGAACATTAATAGAGTGGGAAATGCTAACGACTTGTACTTGTACTTCAATTATTACCGTGTTTTGTGAGGATGTCAACAGGAAATTACAATTTTAGAATGTGAATGGTACTCAGGAGAAATTTGCCATTTAATTCATTAAGAATCCTTTACCCTTGGCTCTTTCTATTCTTGGTACTTGGATTGTGACTCTGGCTGTATTTACTAGCGAATCATTTAATTTAATTATCATTCCAATTCGAATCTAGTCAATAATTGTCACTCACACTCACACATCCTCTTCACTCTTCACTCTTGGTGTAACGAGAACGTACAAAATTAAAGGAAAGAGATCATTACAGTAAGAATAAACGGGAAAGGATAATAATAACTGAAATTGAGTGTCAAAACACCACAAAAGGTTCAATAAAATAAAAGTTGGTATAATTTGAACGAAAGTTTTCATCGACTGTTCCCTTGACCTTTCCCTTGAATTATTTCCTGGTTAATTTTGACGAGATTTGTAAAGAGAAGGAAAAGAGCATTGGAGGGTGAACTTTGTACACTTGTATTTACCTATCTGTATGTGCAGTAAAATGTGTAGTGCAAAAGGAGTGTAATTGTTTGTATATAACGGAGAGAGAGAGAGAGGATGATATTTCATGTTGATCTTTGAAATAAAATCTGAGCTTTTTCCTCCTTCCTTTCTCACGCTCTTTAGAAAAAGTCATTCATTTTCATTTTTGACTTGAGTGAAAGGAAAAGGGAAATTGGAAATGTTGGATTTGGTGAAAGAATAAAGAGAGAGAGAGAGAGAGAGAGAGAAAGAGGGTGTGTGGAAGGGAGTGTTAATGGTCAGTAAAAAAAGAGTTGGACTTTGGATGGACTTCAATAGAATCCGAGGTTGGAGAGTATGTATGTATGGTTGGTGGTTGGGGTTTGAGGAAATTCTGGAGAGGAAATGGCTAGTGATTAGATTGAAAGGGAGAGCAAAGGGGGCATCAAAAAAATGTCTACAGATGTTTCTTCCTCCTTCAACTCACACCCAATTTTCCTGAGCATTCCTGTCATGTATCGATCATTGGTAAGTAGAGCATGCACACACACACACACTCACCCACTTTTCACAATATAACCTGTGATGTACACACAGTATGAATGTGTGTAGGTAGGTAGAGAGTGAAAGTAAAACTTTATAATAATTGACAATCACTCACCTGGAACACAGCGGTTACTCTGAGTACTCTTGTCAAAAATCTCATGATATTCCGCTTGACACCTGTAATTTTCCACAATCCACAAAATGACATGACTCATTTCCTCCTCTTTAACTCCTCTTGACTTTTGCATTAACGAAACAGATGAAATTCGAATATGCAATTAAAATACATAAATTGTAAGCGTTTTAATCAACAAAATGAATAATTTACCTGCAGCGAGCTACTAAGCTGTCCTTTTGGTCACACTCGGAATTGACATCAGTCGCAAGGCACGCGGCATTGTGAAGACAATCTTGGGACAATTTGGCCGCTGAAAATAAAGCATTCAAAAAAATTTAAAGTTAGAATTTAAGAAAATATATGTATATTCATTAGGTACTCTAGCAGTTTTATGTCTTTCGTTTAGGTCGTTCAACTTTTTTCCCTCTCGGTAGACAAATTAAACATTTACAAAGGGTTTTTGGGAAAATCCGCTTAAAGATTAAACTTATCATCCGGATTATCACAGACTTGTTAAAAATTAAACTTTTGACTCTCTGACCCCTCGACAACCTACCTCACCTCACCTGCCCCCTATTTTGTGGTGGTAGACGAGGAGGGAGAGGTGATATGATGACTCCAATATTGGATTATCCCTGCTCATAAATTGATGGGAAGAATGGAGGGTTTTTCATTTCTACTCATCCAAATTCCTCTGCCCTGACTTTCCCTGGCTCCCAGCCAAACCAAACCAAGAAGAGGGAGCTCAATTCCCTTTGTCCATCCAATGGACTATGTAACAACTGTGTGTGTACTGTGTATGTGTGTGCCATCGTTTGTAGCCTTTCTGCAGAAAGATGCTCAGCCATAAATCTGAAGGAGAGTCTGAGCACATCCAAAAATTCATGTTTCATGTTCCTCCTTCCACGTAGACAACTTCTCTCTTCTTTTCTCTTTCTCTGTGTGTTTCTTTCTCCATATAAATATTACATATAGTCAAAATTGAGCTGAGACTCTCAGCATATACAATATACAGGATTTCCTTATTACATGATGTGTAACCCTCGTGACTCGTGTCCCTCTGTCTCGCCTCTCTCTCTTCTCTCAAAGTGTTTGTGTCTGACGAAGAGTGTGATACACTCTCCGTTTCTGAGGAGTGGATTACTTTTTTTGACACCATGTTCCAAGGGATATAAACTATAATTTAATTTAATATAGCCCAGTCGACCTAACCTGTGTCAAAGCACACACTCCCTTTTCTCTTCCCTTCTTCCATGGAGGTCCATTAAATCTTGAGATTTTTCTCATAGTCAGGTACTCTTTTTCCCTTTCTTCCTTTCACTCTCCATTTCAGTGCATATGATATGACCGCAGTGACACACACACACTCTCTCTCCCACAAAGGAGAGTGGATGTGTATGAAGGGGAAGGGGAGGGGGGCACAGAGTTTCAAGTCATTCTGACGATGGCTCAGTTTGGGCTTGTACGCAATAAAGGCCTATAAACTCAATTTATGATGTTCATCTCTTCCCAAGACTCCCGCCGTAATTGCACATACACACTCATTCTCTCTCTGTCTCTTTCTCTCTCATCTTTGTGTGTGTGTACCGTATTTTCTGGGTTTGATGACCACCATCTCCCTTTCCTCTCAAAAAATGCTTCAGGCTAAAGGCCTCACTTCCCAAGTCACTGAAGTGATAACAGAAAAAGGAAATGAAACCATGACAGTTTATTATTAGCAAGAGTCTTTTTTTAAAAGCCTGTGATTCTAAGAGGGAGAATACGGTAAAAGTTTTCTCTGTATATTGGCCATTCTATTCCCTTTTTCTTACTAAAGTGCATTGTTCCTCTTCCTTCTCTGCCTCCTTCTTTTGACTCTTCTCCTCTGTCTCTCTTTTTGTTAACGTAAAAAGCTTGCTTTTATTCCCTCTCACTCTTTCTTTTCATATATTATCTGTATACATGTATGTCCTCGTACACGGGTATTGTATGTGAGGGGATGTGTGAAATAGCATCTATTTCAACTCCCCCAGGAAAATACATGTGAATGCTCCCAATTGTCTAGATGGAGAGCGGAAAAAGTAGGGTTCTTCATCGTCCAAGAATCTTGTAAATGAAAGAGCCACTTCTTACACAAACCACCGTGTCTCAATACATACATACATACATATATATGCATCCACCACACACACAAACACAATCTTTGTCATAATCGGGAGATATCAAAATGGAAAATCAATCATTGTTCACAACTCAAAGCCTTTCTCCTTCTCTTTGGAAAAGAGGGAAAAAATTTTGCCCGTAAATCATCAAGTATTTTCTGTCAATTTAGTCTATTATCCTCCTCTCTGCTTTATGGAGTATGTCAGGGATGCTAGTGTGTAGGTGGTGTAAAGGAGCAATTTTTTAACAACAAAATTATCTGTTGACACCAAATAAATGAAAGATCAAGTTGACTTTTCCAGATAAAGTGTTCGTTTAGTGGAGAGAAAGAGGGGAGAATAAAATGTAAAGAACCCCGTGGTTACATTGTGTGCGCGCGTTTGTGTAAGGCCATTGTCGATGGCAAGTGTGAAAATAATTTTCTTTCTGCTCCTCATCTATCACTATCGCCTTCTTACTTTCACTTCTTCCTTTCTCCACACATACATTGCGTCCTCTTGACTCTTCATTTTTGTCATTTCTTCCGACAAATTTTCGACACGGAAAGAGAAAGTGTGACAACGATTTTGTTTATTTCGCTTTCACTCCTTCTTCAACCCTCATTGGAATTTTGAAATTTGGAATACCGAGGAAGTAAGAGGGAGGAAAAGGCACACTGTTCCTGATGGAGGTGGTGATTCAGTTCGTAAACTGACCTTCAGATTGACATAGTCAAAAAGTGAGACAAACTTTAGAGAGAAGGGTAAAGGAGGGAGAGAGGGAGGGAGGGTGGTGAAGGACAAAGAAGTGTTGACGGGCAAATAGAGAGACATCAAAGGTTTTCCTTTCTCCTCCTCCTCCTTCTTTTCCCAGTTCAGACCCCAGCTCTTCATGTCCTTTCCCTTTCTCTCTTTCTCTTATCATTGTGTTGTGTGAGTGTGCTGGTAGCCAGCACTTTTCCCCATAACTTGGAATCACACACGCACAACAGCAGAAGCAACATCATACATGATGAGCCTTTGAACAGGGCTATGTATCAGCTTAAAGTTTATGGAGAATTTTCAGAAGAATCAAGTGACGACAGGCAGAGAGAGAGAGAAAACTTTCACGACCATCATCCCAGCAACAACAAAAACACACACACAACCACTGTGTAGGATGAAACATGTCTGTATTTTCTATATTGAGAGAGTGTGTGTATACATCATGCCATCATTGCATTGTTTGCACAAAACATTGAGAAGGCAAGTTGCACAGTATACGGATGTTATTGTATAATGTACAAAGAGGATCCTCTGTGTGTGTGTGTATCATCAAAGTTGCAAAGTAACCCACACACAGTGTACATCATGGGAAGCATGGAGTTGTGTGTACAAAAAACAAGCTGAGTAGGTACTTGATATCTTTAGAGAGAGAGAGAGAGAGAGAATTGCTGGCGTATGGAATTCAACTTATGGAATTTCTTCCAGCCAAACCCAGCCCTTCCCCTCTTGAACAGAGTGGAGGAGAAGGAGAGAGAGAGAGAAATGTAGTCACTAGGGAAATTTTCTAATAGGATTACTTTTTATAGGGCAGCAATAGCAATCGAGGGAAAAGGGAAACGCGTGTGTGAGTGTGTGTATCAGAATTATATAGGGATTTTGGATAAAGGGACAGTTTCTTTTGAGAAAGAGAGAGAGAGAGAGGGAAAAAATGAGAGAGTGAGAACAGAGCGGCTTTCTCCACATTCACATGCTCAGTGCCTCATTCATGTCAGTTTGGATAAACGGTTAGAAATATGGTTGGTGGGAGGATTGAGGGAAAGGAGAGAAAGCTAGCTGAACCGAAGCATGTTTAATTACTGAAACATTTATCTTGGAATACGTTGAGAACGTTGACTTGTTTTCCCTCCAACCTCCTTGCATGCATCATTGGATTAACAAGTGTATGAGCATCTCATCTTCTCATCCTCTATCATTTCCTTTCCCTCCTTTTATAGCCTTCCTATTCGTCTTATTCCCACTTTCTTCACTTTCTCCTCCTTCTTTCTCTTTCATTACGGCCATTTGAGCATTACCGCCCCCATTTACGAATATCTATGTCTGTGATGGGGTGTTTTTCTGTAGTGTGAATTTAACCACAGAATCACAATTGCCCCATAAATTTGAGTCTCAAGTTTCTCAAACGGAATGGAAATTAATGTCCCTCCTAAATCAATATTCATGAACTTTTCACACACATGAATGTCCACGCATACCACAGCATTTACATCATTAACTGTCTCTCTCTCTCTCCGTCCTATACGGATGGCTTGTACTGCTCCTGATGTACGTAGAATGTGGACTAAATTGGAATTGTAGCCCATCAAGTCAAATTAAAATTGGTCGGATTTCATCCGAGTAATAAAAATTAAACAAAAAAAAAATCTCCACAAATATTCCGTATATAGTGAAAGCGAGGAGAAAGTGAGTGAAGAGTTATGCCATTAAAATTTCGTCAATCGTGCATGAAGCCTCAATTATGTAAAATATCAGCATTACCCACTCCCTTTCTCTCCCTCTCTAAAAATCCCACTGTCTTCTTGAGTACAAACATAATGACTCCCGGAAAAGTCCGATTCAAGGGCTTTCTTTCTCCAAGATTATACCAAGAATAAATTTGAAGCTGTTCTTACATACTTAAGTATACATGTACGTACGCATATATATTATTTGTGTGGTTTTTTACACACATGAAGCTTTCTCTCTCTTGGAAATTCTTTTTTCCTCCAAGTACACATAAAGACATTCTGTGAAGCTACCAAATTATAATGATACGCACTTAACTGCAGTGACATCCTCGTTGAGTCGACTCGCTCTCTCACTCTCTCTCTCTCTGTGAAAATTTATGCCTCTTATAAAAATACGACTGTCTTTCCCGAATCTCCAGCCTAACAACAACCTTCCTTCCGTCCATATTCCGCTGAATGGTTGGAATATTCTATCTCTGTCAGAGTGAACATGTGTGTTAGAATAATTGATCTTTCTTTCTCCTTCGCTTGGGCTCCTTGTACTTGTAAAATATTCCAAGATTCCCCCCGTTTCTTTTAAATGTTTTCTATTTTTCTTCCCTTTCCTTCCGTATAAATAACTCGGGTTATTCCTTTCCTTCAAACAAAAATTTGAAGGTGGAAAGGTGTAAGCTGGTTGAATACTATTTGTTGTTGTCTCCTAGTCTTCCATCCCTCACCATTCTCGGTTTCACTCGGGACAGTGTGTGTGCGTGTGTGTGTGGGAAAAAGGAAGAGAGAGAGCATTTTGTCTTCAAGTGGACCCCCGTCAAGTCACCGAGTTTCGAAGGAGGGAAAGGGAGAGTGAGAGAAGTAGCAGAAAAAATGGGATGACAGGAAATTGAGGTTTTTTTGCAAAGCTTTCTCCTTTCTCTCTCTTTCTTGTATTCGCATGATATCCCGCTGAATGATTTCATTCAGCCCAGAGCTCCAAACTCGTTCTTTTTTCCTCTCTCTCTCTCTCTCCTTCTACTTTTGACTAGTAGGATGGAGCGAGGGAGTGGAGCAGAAAAGAAAATTGAGTTGTTTGCATCCATACCCGAAATTCTTTCTTCTATTGATCCACCCGGAGTTTTCCTGGGTTGTCGATTTAAATGTAAATTTTGACAAAGACATCCAAATATGTGGAATGTCTAGTACAATACAGAACGAGCTTTGAATAATAATGACAATTGGTCAACCCCTTGCATTAATTGTGAGTTAATTTGATTGGCAGAATAATCAATTGGGAGTTAGTGCATGATGGTGAGGCGTGTGCCACTTGTCTTGTGCAAAGTATACTACATAAGGATAATGTTGGAACTCGAGAGAAAACCTGTTGCTGGGAGAGTATTCTTTTTGTGAGTGAGCACGTGCTTTGGAAACAACAAAGTAATCGTTGCAGTAATTTAAATGTGTTTGTGTGACTAAGAGTGACACTATGAACGTGTGTACTATATTTGTATATAATATATTATTATATGGATTTTGTGGTGTTGGTTTGAACGACATTCACTCTGTAAATGCTTTTAAGGATGAATCATGATGAATCACATTGATGATCCGACAGTTTTGTTTGCAAAAGACTTGAGAGGTTTTTTTTTCTGTCGGAGAAGGAGGAGTACAGTTGAAAGTCTAATGGAAGGAGGAGTAGTGGAGTGACCGGAAATAATCCATTTTATGGTGTTTAGAAAGAATACATATATGAGAATGTATGTGTTATAATACCATTAAATACTCCTTTGTACTACTTTGAGACTGATGGAAGTATTCGATAAAAATGGAAGGGGAGAAATTTTAGCATGCCTTTACCACAAGAAATAGTAAAGTATAAAAAACTGAGCGTAACATTTCCTAATTTGTACTGACTAATTTTTTGAGGAATTTTGAACGGACAATGACCCTTTGTTCATACAAAATTTCTCACGCTCTAGATTTTCACCGGCCACGTGATGACTTAAAAAATCCCGCTCGCTTTACAGTCATTATATTTACACGATACACACCACGGGATGAAGGTCGAATTGGAAATGCGTAATGAAAATAACGCAAATGATGAAGATATTTAATTTCCAAAAGCTTCGTAAGATTAATGATGAAAAATACGAGGGAAGATTCTCTTATTTCAACCTCCCCAGAATAAAATGCCTGTTATGTGAGTGTGTATGCATGTAGTACATTTTTTCCTCTCTGTCCTGATTGACTTTTTTTCTCTTCATGTTCTTCCTGGTTTGTCTCGAGAGATTTGTTTGTTTGTACGAGTCTACTTTTCCCAAAGCACACAAGTCAAGGGAGCGAAGAATACAATCGGGAAGAAAAAAGTGGTAACAAGAAGAAAAATAAGATCCTCCTATCTTCCACAGCTACATTTGAACTATTTTTTTTGTAAATGTACAATCTCCAAACACACACTCTGTTTCCAAGCACAAAAATAATCTATAATTGATAGCACACTCAAATTATTCAAATGTAGACATTCTCAAACAGAAAGAAAACTAGGAAACTGCTCCTCCGCTTTCTCCTCTCCTCTCCTTCTACTTGAATATGGAGAAGACTCCAAATTTTTGCTGATTTACGCAAATCTGGAGAGTATAAAGAGAATAGAAGATAGGGAGAGGGAAAGGGAGGGAAACTTTTAGATTACAACTTGCCTACTGACGTCAAAAAAAATTAGACGTTTTACAAGGAACACTACAGTATAACAAAAAAACCTTGTGTGTACTCGTGTGTTCATAAGGAGTTAACATTGTGACGAACCAACTGTTTGTAAAAATGTGTGTGTGTGTTTACCTTTACTCAGACACACTCACAGACACACACACATGTGATATTCTATACTGAATATAAAGGATATGTACAAGAGAGAGTACAAGGAGAAAAAGTTTCTAGCAGCTGGTCTGGAGAGTCAACTCTCTTTCTCTCTGTGTTCTATCGATCCATTCGATTTTGAAGGCTTCAACCTTTTTTTATTCTTCTTTTCCATTTGAAATGCATAAAAGAAAAGGAGGAGAAAGGGAAAGAAAATTGGGGAGAAAGCTTTCTCCCACTCATTCTCTCTCCTTTCTGAAAATTCGAAAACAGTCACACACACAGAGTAGACATAATCCGTAGAAATGGTGGAATATTCCTACATTTCCGTTTCCCGCCCTCACACACACACACCGCACACACACCGCAGATCTCGGGGAAAGGCTCGTACAGACACACACAGGCATACGTAGGTACACTCTCAACTGAGATCTAAGCTACCTTTAGTAAAAACAATAGTGGCATGCAAATCTGTTGACTTTGGGCTTAGCGAGGAATTATAGCATTGAAATGAAGCTGCCTCCTCCACCACGCTGCTTTAATTTTTTGATTTAAAAGCCTCCATCTCCTCCCGTCCCTTCCCTCTAGTCCTCTAAAGTCCAAAATTCTGAATCGAAATGACAATAGCCATAGAGACAAACAGAAAGAAACAGAATGGAGGGACACGAGTCACTTTTATACCTCCTGTACTCCATCACAATTGACCATGATGGAAATTGTGTATTGAGAGAGGAGAGAGAGACATGGCCCTAGGTTCGTATGTTGGCATGCCCTGGACTAAAGAAGAAAAGTCTGGATAAATCTGGGAGAGAGAATAATGCATAACTAGACAATGGGGGTTGGTAATGGAGAGCAAATTCAGTCTCATAAATAAGTGGAGAGTGTACACAACCCAAAACACATACACAACACAAACATTTATTCCAGCTATTTTCCTCCGTACAAAGTGTACAGTCTTCTCCCCCTCTTCCTCCTCCTCCGGCTCCTCCTCTTTTTTGAAAAGAGAGTACACTAGTAATTGTGTATTATTACCAAAACTATTGTGAGACAGAGAGAGGAGGGGAACTCTCTTGACAAGCCCTGGAGAAAGGAGGATGGAAAGTACTAATGGTATCACATTATAGAGAGAGAGAGAGAGATTTTATAAAGTGCGGTACATACACAAAATTGTATTACATCCATCCCATATGTTTTACAAGTTGAAGAGAGAAAGAGACTTGCACTTGTTTTCCGTGCCTTGGCTTTCCATCTTCATTTCCTTCACTTTGTGTGTGTGTGTGTTTGTAGTATTTGTGACTGTACTTATGTAGTGGAACACGGGGGTTGTGTTTTTTAAAGGACCTCCTCCTAATCGTACATTACAAGGTCGTACATAATATAATTTTATGCAGTATGTTCGCTTTCTCTCACTTTCTCTTTCTCCCTGTGTATCTGTGCGTGTTGTCGTGTAGAAAGAGACCCTCTTTTTTCGGGGTACAATCTCATCTCGTTCAAGTGTCAACCCTCATGTATAAAATGTACGGGACTACAAGTTTGTAGTTTTTGGGTGTGCAATTTGTGAATGCTGACACGTACAAAACGTAGCCGTTCACTTTACTCTCTACCTATCCTATCCTTCCGTAGCCTGCTCTCTCTGTCTCTCATAGACAGAGAGAGAGAGAGAGAGAGAAAGATGGGAGAAAGAGAGAAACACAAACTCCATTATAGAAAGCCTTGTCACATAAACAAAGTTGGTGTTTGCAGTTCTCTTTCATATTGGACCGAGTCAAAGAGGAGAGGAGAGAGGAGTGGAGTGTCCTGAAACAACAAAATTATAGAGCTCATCCCTACATTTTGATTTGTTGCTCCCCCAAAAATGTGTACAAAGATATACTCCCATGATAAAGTGATGTCTCGTTCACTCCCTCTCTCCTATTTCAAAGGACACATTTTGTGTGCCTTCGTAGTTCGTGTTATGTTGAGGGAAAGGAGAGCTTTTGATTCCCTTTATTATTAGACACAAAAACACTCTGGGTTGGTGGGTGAAAGTGTCTCATCAAAATGAAATATTTGATTTGATATTTTTTAACTGTGACTCAACTCAGCACATCATCATATCTTATTTTGTTGTATGCTTGTTGTACTTTATGTTTTCATTTTCTCCTCCCAGTTATGAATAGCTCAGAGCTCCTTCTTTCATTGAGGTTAACTTGTGGCTCAAAAATTGAGAAACTGGATCCAACTAAATAAATAAATTTGGAATGAAACGATACAACAAAAAAATAGAAGAAAGAAACCCAAAGACTTCTCTTTGAACTCTGAATCCTTGGAGAGTGTCACAAGAAAAGAAAAGAGAAGGAGAAAAAAATAAGAAAAAGAAAAAAGAGTTGTTCAGTATTAATTAATTGTTCTTGCGCCTGCGGTCATTGAACTGTACCTGTCAAGATTGTCTATTGTCCTCTTCTTTTCTCTCCAGTGACGACACGAGGACGAGGAGGATGACAAGGAGAAGGAGAACGACTTGTTTGTAACCCTCCACTCTCCACATATACAGATACTACATGTATATGTACAGCACTAGTCCTATTGTATTTCTATTGTAATTAGTGCAAAAACTTTAATTAATTTGGTTTTCCCCACTTGGAAGTCAACCGTGTACAATTCATCTCACTCTCTCGCTCTCTATCCTCAACTTTGATCTTGGTGTTCTAAAACGAGAGTTCAATCCTGCGAACAAGAGCAGAGAGAGAAAGTAGAGAAAGGGGGAGAGAGAGAACAAGAGGACCCAAATCAATATATATTTTACCTTCCCCGATTTCACAGTCTCATGCACACACACACCCATCCACCAACCAACCACCACCTTTCCCTTCTCTCATTTGTGTAATAGATGGAACTATTCAATCTCGTAATTTATTTTAGATATCAAAGGATTAAATTTGGACTCCCCACGGCTTCCCTCATACACCGAACGGATTTCATAAAAAGAAATTTTTTCCAGAAATTTTGAATTCTTCCTTTGTTTCAAAACTCAAATAAAATCAGTTTTGGATTTTAATCCTCCTCCTCTTCTTTCCCTTTGCCCACCTTCATAATGAGGAATTTTGGAATTTTGGACCGAATTCGTAAAACTGCCTCTTTTGTGTGTGACTGAGTGTCTACACTATAAATACAGATGAATAGAGGAGAGGAGAGGAGGAAAAGATTTTACATGAGGTTCACTGGTGGTAAATTAGAAATGTCTCTGGAGACTCACAACAAAATACACCGAAAGAGAGAGAAAGTACAATAGGAGAATCAAATACTCACTGAAAGTCAGCCATGTTCATTGTACATGAAATGCACCTTGTATATTATGGAGAGGGAAAAGAGGAGGATAAGTTTTAATTACTTTTCTCAGACCAAAAGAGAGAGAGAGGGCGAACTTTATGCCCATTGTTCTAAGACTCTGCTTGTGTGTGGAGTATAGGACGTTTTTCAAGTTGGTGAGCAATTTGTTGTCAATTATTGTCAAAATCTTGTAGAGTCTCGTCCACACATTGTACTCCTCCATACTACATGTACATTACTATACGACTAAAATGTGGGGAGACTAATGAAATCTTTGTCAGAAAATCTTTTCTTTTGACAAAGTGTGACCTCCAAGTTTCTCCGAAATTTGACACAAAATATTTTTGATGAAATTACCATTATCAACCCTTACACTATACTACATGGGGGGTCGAATGGAGAATGGAAATTTCTTGGAAAGAGAGAGTTTTCCACAAAAAATGTCTTTTCCTTCTGAGAGCCAGACATTTTTGTATGTGATCCAGAGAGAATGGTAAATTCAATTTGAACTCCAAAGCCACACACTTTTTTGTCCTCAAAATTTGAAGACCTTTCTTTCTCTCTCTCTTCCTCTTTTAAAAAAGAAACTACCTGTGGATTCTGGAAAAATTGTTTTATGACACAGTATCCAATCTACAAAAGATAAATTACAGGACGCGATGCGTGGGCGATCTGAAGAGCATCAACCAGCACCTTTTGTTCAGACAGAGAGGAGAGAGAGAGGGAGAGAGATGATGTGAGTGGTCTTCTTGATTTCAAAATGTACAAATTGATATATTGATGAGAGCACGACGAATAATATTGTACTCTGTATGTGTGGGTGAGAGAAGGGGAGGGGGAGAGAGCCAAAAGTGCTAAATTGGATTGGTGGCTAAAAGGAGTGCTATATATAATATATAAAGTCTCCTTCCACCTCCATTTCTCTCGTAAATTACATTTAAAAAGACTTGAGAATACCACTTACGTTGAAGGCAGAGAGTCATGAAGTTGGTTTCCACGACCATCGGAAAGTCTGGGTTGCACTGACACTCCTTCGATGTCATGTTGCAAAATCTATTTCCATTCATCAATGACACAGGCCCCCGTTCATTTTCAGCGTCATCCGGTTCGCGTCCGCGTTCAACCAGAAATGTATGGCAAGTGGATGGATGGAGAGAGAGAGGGAGAGAAACAAATTTAATTCATTTTAGTAATGTGCCATTACAGTCCACACTCCATTATTTAGTTAAAATTAAATTATATCCAATAATACTATTATTTTTGTTGTTCTACAAATAATTATTCTGGGCTCAGTTTGTAGGCTGGTTCACTTTATTTTAAAAATAAACTTCTACTTATTAAAGTTCGTACACATTTTTAGTCTTGATTATTTAAATCAAAAGAACTACTAAAATGACTAAAAATGTAATAGTAGCTCATAAAATGGTGGTGACAGACATCAAAACTAGAATCTAAAATTCGAATTTGATATTAAATATAAATCATAAAAATTTAATTTTAAAAAAAAGGTGAACTCACAAGTTGATACCGCCGCACGCTTTGGCACATTTCTCTCCCAATTTTTTGTTCGGACTGGAGTCTCCTGCAATGAAACAATCAAATAAAACAGTCAGAAAAATTTCATTTCATTTTCTTCTTCTTCCTGACACTCAAATTGGATCCAAATTTAAACGAGTTTCATTTTAAATGACACTCGTTCAAGCTTAACATAATCATTTGAATACGTCTATAAGAATTCTTCCATAATTTGACAAATAAGTGTGAAATTACACATGAAGAGGAGAAGGATAAAGGAATGATATCAATTCTAAAAATAATTCAATTTGTGGTTGTGGGAAGGGAAATCTTACGAAAAATATAAAAGAGAACTACTAAAAGAGAAGAGTGAATGAGGTCTTCAAAAACAAAAAAAAATTTCTTTTATTTTCTAGAAATCTACTTTGGATTAAATTAAATTTTTTCACTCAAATTCATTTAGAGCCATCAAACACACACACCCTTCGTCCTTCCATTCACATGACCTGTAAAAAGAGATTTACGAGGGGAGCGTGCCGGAGGCAGTATGAATTGCGAAATTTTGTGCATTAACTTTTGATTTTTATTCCTTCTCGGCCTCCATACATATTTTATGAAGAGGGAGGGGAGAGAGATTGAGGGTGTGATAAGGGAGGATTTTCTACTCTGGCTTTCTGCCTCTCTTCATGATTTCCCTGACTAACGATGGATTATGAATGAAGACATGAATGGACATGCAGACAAGGGAAGAGGATCGGATTGAGTCAAATGAAGCGGATAACTTTTTCTCTCCTCTATCCTATGACTGTTAAACTTGGGCCATGGGACACAAAAAGTTGGGATAGAATATATACATAGTTACTCAAAATATATCCTCTATCTCCATCCACACATTCTCTATCCCATACATCCCATACATAGGGACTGTCGAACCAACTCGCGGCATCCTCTTTCCTAAAGAGCAAAGTAACATGAGGAAAACTTTCTCCGCAGTAGAGTGAAAGTTGTGGAATTTTGGGTTGTCAACTAGGGAAAGTAACCATTTTACTTTTTCAAGAGGGAAGAATCAGGATGATCATGTACGGTTGACTGTCCTTTGGACGACTGAATATGTAGAATTGTGTGTGTGTGTATTTAGACTGGCTTAATTAAATAGTGGTAAAATAAAGTTGAGTGTCATAGTTCATAAATAATACGTAAAGTGTTTCTTTGTGTGTGTACGTGTGCGGAGGGAAGATAAATACATATGACATCATCAATAGTTGGGTATAAAGTCGAGGAGAGGCAGGGAAAGAGAGAGTGTATGTTTTATTGTGGAAAGCAGTTAATGTGAATGAATGTAACTTTTTGTTGACAAAATAGAATGTGAAAAGTTTCTCCACGTTTTTTGTGTCTGTCTGTCGGTTTCTGGGTGTGTGCGTGTGTGTGTGTGTGTGTGTGTCTTCTGGGAAGACACAAGTCGAGGGAAAGGAAAGGATTGAGTTGGGGCGTCGAGATGAAATTTTGTTGGTAGTGTGTAGCCTGGAGGAAAAGTTTAATGCATGTATAATTCGCAATTCCGCACTCAGCTTATTGCTCCTGTTTCAGGATATAATGTAGTCCGGAGGAGCCAAGAGAGAGAGAGAAAGAGTTTGTAAGACTGAGACTCAGAGGATTAAATGTAGCCCATGGCTATTATGTACATTTAACTAATGGTCTGCTTTGGAGGGGAAGGATTTGCAGTACAAAAATTGAAGTGTTCATTTGAGTGTAGAGTTAGAAATGATGAGGATTTGTTACGTCAGTAGAGATTTGAATTTTCTGAAGGAAGTCGTACAAAGTACAAGGGAAATTAGTATTTAAAAGTACAAATTGTCATTTCTGGTGATCAAATAAATAATTCTATTCCTATTGAGCCATGCAGGTCACATTCAGAATGTTCAATACTTAAAAATTGCAAACAGTAAAAAAGTAGACACCATTTTTATTACACGTAAAACAATTCCCTACATTAATCATTTGATGTCTTTACCCTTTAGTAATATCGTATTTTAATTTGAATGCCCATAATATGATTTACTTTCTCCAATAAAGGACCAAACTGTCCCTTTAGTAATTTCACCCACATTTTTATGACCCTCCTTTAAATCTTTTATTAAAACATAACGAAGCCACTGCGTGTCTGTCCCCTGTCTACCTCACATTTTGTGTGCATCCTCATCCTGTAAAACGTCGATGAGAAGGAACGTGTGTCCTGTATGTGTGTAGCTTAAATGAACTATTTGTTCAACCCGACTTTATGGGTTCTTTCTCCCTTATTTCCCCTCATCTCCTCGGTCATGGTATTTTGTCAGCTTCACCTCACGAGGAGAGTCGGAGTAAGATGAATTTTCTTGGAAGAAGAGAGAAGTTATTCAAAATATTTCCACTTGACATCTCATTTCATCATCTGTACACAAGAAGGAGAAGGAGAAATGTGGAGGGGAAAAAGTTTTTGTCTTCAAGACTCGAAGCCAAGAAACCCCGAAAAAGAGAGAGAATTACTTCAAAAAACAATGTGGGTGACAACTGGTAAATTACTTTCTGTGTGACCATAATATTTCCCACTGAAAGAGAGAGTCCCTATAATTGAATATGGTGTACGTGTTCACGTGTGTGTGGTATTTTCACTTTGTTGAGATGAGAGAGAGAAAGAGTTATGATGACACGTTTGGGCATCCTCACGAAAAATGAAGCTGACACCCAACTATTGCTATTGGCAACTGTCATTCAGGAAACACATACGTACATTTGTGTGTGTGTGTTCGTCATAAAATTACACTTGAAAAAATTAGACTGGCTCATCCGGTGCCTCGGAAACAAGCCCAGGAAGGAAAAAAGATGCGGAAATATAATGTAAATTAGGTGCTAGGAAAATAAATAAAATATGAGATTACAAGTAAAGCTCTAAATAAAACTCGACTTTCATATTGCCTAAGAGCTTTCTCTCACTTTCTCTTCACCATTGAAACATCTGTTGACTCTCTCCATATCTGGATGACGTGATGGAGTACACATTTATTTTTTCTACCTCTACCTGGGATGATCTCACAGGAGGGGAAAGGGATGACGGAGTCACCGACAGAAGAGTGAGAGACGAATCAACTATAAGTGAGTCTCATCATCCAAAAAGGCCCAGCAGCATTACCCCTCCTCCTCCTCCATCCTCCACCACCACCACCACCATTACATTATATCGTTATATGGCCGCATGGCACTCAATAGAACGGTTGTCATGGCGGAGGACTGGCGACTGTCTAACTGCCTCTATATATAGCCACCGTCACCATCCTCTCACAGACAAATGTATAACTAGCAGCCGTATCAGCAGAATGTATATCCATAAGGAGGAATAGAACGGATTTCCATCCTTTTCTATATCATGTCACACGACTTTCTCCCTCCTCTCCACCCACAGTGGATATACGTGTCTGTGTGTACGACACACTGCAACGTTATGCCTAATTCAATTCAGCAGGAATTTTACATGAGCTGAACATGGCAGACTTTTGACAGGGACGAGTGAGGGTTTAAATTGTACCATGTAAATTGTAAGTGATCTTCATTTCACTTGCTTAAAGATGATCTCGGTCTGTCGCATGCGTTAAGTTTCCTCTTTCGTACACACAATGCAATAGACACACACACAGACACAAAGAAAGCTCATATATTGAAGTTGGGCTTAACAAAATGCTTTGACTTTCTCCTTCTTCTCCTACTCTTCATAATAGAAATGTTGATGGTACGAAGGGAAGAGACGCTGAGAGCTTTCAAGAAGAGAGAAAGTGGGAGAGTGAGAGTAAAAGCTCGTGATTTGAGTTGGTCCTTTCTTCCTATAAATTCGCCCACGTCTGCACAACAAAAAATAATATGGAGAAGAAGAGCATTGCGTGTCTCCTTAACGATGGAATGGAACTCCTGTACATGTACTGCACACACACACATTTATAGGGAAACGGGGGTGCTACTTGAGGAGGAGGAGGAGATGGAGCTCACGGAGGAGGAAGAGGAGGGGGAGAAGGGTACTTTCTGATATTAGGAGTTCGACATTGATCGTCAGTCGAGGCATCAATAAGTAGATCATGTTCACCTCATGTTCCCTGCCCACATTCAAAAGGTCAAAAGGTGGCAGGGATGATTTTACTCCCTCTCCGCTTCTACTACCAAGCTTAGCTTCCCTTCTCTACCTCCATGACAACAGACGGGGAAGATGCTTGCATCATCCATCCTTCGCTATCTCTCTCGCTCCTCAGATTTTAACGACGTATGAACATTTTACTTGTATCTACCTCTCTCTCGTCTCTCTCTCTCTTCTCTACCTTTTCCATTTCTTCATCTTCTCGTTCACTCTAAGGCTTCTTCCTGCTCTCAGTCAATTCCTGCCTATATGACTATTTGTACCGAAATAAATAGGTATGAATGTGTATATGTGTGTATAGACTGAGATGGGATGTGTGTAATCAGAGCATCTTGTCAATTGTGCTAATCCTGTTGAGACTCCTTGGACATGTCATATCAATTTAAACATTGGCAAGAGGCCCTGATTATCAGCAATGTCACGATACGTTAAAATGTACAACTTTATCATCTGTCTCATGTCTCTCAAAAAAAGGGATCCAGTTCGTTCCCTTTCACACACACTCACTCTGTCGTTTCAATCTCCCTCTCTCTCCATCTCTAAAAATAGACAATGTCCTCCAGTGCCAGTGTATCTACGGAGAGTGTGTGTGTGTGTCTGGAGTCTGGATATATGTATAAGGAGAAGTGTGTAAGATACCTCCTTTATATGTAGTCAGTGTAGCGGATTAGACATTGAAACATAATTATTGCCCTACCTTCTTTCTCCTTCGCTTTCTCCTTCTCTAAATTTGAGATGCGTGGAGCAGAGACGAAACGAAGGGACGAGAGAAATGGAGGCAGGTGAATAGGAGCAGAAAAAACAACTGACAAGACATTTTTCTATTCACAAACCCCATGCCCTTTTGTCTAGAAACAAATAAATGAGGCTTTTACTCTTTTTCTTCCTTTTCTCTCGTTCTCTCTCTCTCCCTCTCTCTCTCTCACTTTCTTCTGCTTGAAAAATCTTCAGGAGAAGAAAACGAGAGCCCAAATCTTTTCACAATGGCAAAGGAGTTTAAAGACTGAGAAGAACTGGAAAGGAGAAAGTTGTGCCTCATTCGTGACGTCATGAGCAATACATGTACCTATGTGTATTTATACACACACAGGTATAGTTTCAGAACCTAAGACTAGAGTCCAATTTTCTTTCTCTTTACGAAATAAATGGTGTACTGTTGATCTCGAGTCAATATCCAGTTTTCGTACACGGCTTACGTACACTCGAGAGAGAGAGAGAAAGTGGACGAGGGAAAAGAGGAAAACGAGAGAAAGGGGTCAGATTTAATCAGGATTTCACGAAAATCAAATAGGACTGCATACATACATGTACGTCGAGTCAAGTTTATATATTTGAGTACAAATGATTCTCTTTATGGCCATAGAATGGCAAATGATTTGATACCAAATTTCAATCTCATCAATCAAAATTTTTGACGAAAGAATTGAACATCATAAAGTCATTCTGAAGTCCTGAAAACATTCTCTTCAACTCCGAGTGCAGAATAAACAAAACCGGAATTTTCTTTGGAAATGTACAGTTGGTCACATACCGTGTAAAACTTGTAAATTTATGTACATGTGATTTACAGTGGCGTCGCTGTCGGTCAGAATTTCCCATAATGATTTCTCCACTTTCTCCATTACATTTTCCCTAGTACTATAGAGTAGTAGTAAAAAAATTATTTGAATTTCATGTCATTTTTCCTCTTTCTACATTTTCTTTCTCTTCTCATTGTACGTTGATAAGGACAAGTGTCCTTATTTTTATTCCAGTGGATTTAAATGGGCAAGCCATTCTGAGCCACCTTTCACCACATCACTTTCTTCCACGTTTCCTCCCCGTGCTCTCACTAGACTAGTGTATGTGTGCGTGTGTTGACTTTACCAGATGACATGACATGATGAACGACCTCAAAAAAAACTTTTGACTCTCACACAGTCTTCCTCTTCTTCATCTTTGATGTAGTCCGGAGTCCCTCTTTCCTATGTAGACGAGTGTAGAGTGAGTAAGTGAGAGAGAGAGTGTGTGAAACTCTTGTACGAGGTACTCTCACTTTTTCATGTGTTGAATACGATGAGAAGGAGGGGACAGGAGAACCAGAGAGAGAAAGCGCGAAAAATAGAGTGAGGGAGATAGGAAAACGCTCTTAGCGGCTTTGTGAAGTGCAATAGCGTAACCTTGTAACTGCATTAGATGGCTGGTGTCATTAAAGCGAGAGTTGCAACTTTGGTCTTTTCACTTCTCTCTCTCACTCTCTCCTTGCCAGGGTCTGGTATGCGTTTCCACAGCTCAGAAGGGCTAGCTATGACAAGACATACCAGTCTCTGCTTTTACCCTCGCCAACCCACAACATACCAAAGTATTTAATCCATTCTACATTCTGACCAGGATAAAAAAGCTTCCATCCTTTTAACTCCCCCCTCCCTCCTCTTTTACAATGACTTTCTCACATCATTCAACAGCCGGTCGTGAACAGAGACAGCTTAGCCGTACACAATACATTCCATTCCCTCACAGTCTATATACATCACATGTGTTCACCATCTATCCATCTCCTCCTCCTCTCTCCATTGGTCAATCCAACTGTGACCAACTGAAACTGAACTGCACTGGAGGCTACGAGGACGATGGAAATCCAAAGAGAGCAACTTGGAGACTTTAGGGTTTAAGCTGTCATGTCCATTCCCACTTCAGAAAATATCCGTTCCTCCCGCCCTCGTTACCAAACAAACGATACCACACACACACGCTCTCTTATGCATGTTTGTAGGGAGTATCATACTCCGAGGATGTAATGCGTGGGACCAGTACAGATGATGCCCCAACCCAACCCAACCGATCGTGTGTGTGTGTTGTGTATGCACGAAACCCGGAAAAGAACGGCAGATGACTTCCGGTTTGATTTTTCGCTCCTTTGTTTGTTCCTATTTGTGTGTTGGGGCGTGTGTGTGTGTGCGTATGTTTGTGTGTAATTTTGTTCAGAAGAATTTTACGGTAAATTGTGTTTCATCAATGGGAAACTAAGAGAGGAGAAAGTGGTATGGTATGAAGAGAGGATGACTACTAGTATGGAAGTGCGGGGAAGTTGAAAAGTATATATAAAATGTTTATGGCTATGGTTATTTTTTATATGAAAGAAGGAGGAGACATGAGAAGGAAGGATGGCGACTGCTGGTTGCTTTCACTTTTTATACATGTGTGGGGGTACAGGGCTGAGTTAGTATGGGAGAGACTGAAGAGAAAGGAAATTGGAAAGACTGACACACTTTTTCACTTGTCTGAGCAGCAGAGGAACTATGAGCAAACAGTTTGAAGAAATAAGAGTAACACAATGGCTCCCACCCACCATACATTCTACATCGTGTGTGTGTGTGTGTTCATGGAAGGCCTAGCATCCATCTTATTTCCACTACGCACCTCCACCAACACACACACATGTACAAACATAGGACTGTGCTGGGTGTAGGCTATTAGAAAGTGGAATTGCAACATCAGAAGAAGAGACACTCGAGAGAGTCGATTCTAACAGCAAACCGCACTCACATGACTCTCCGGTATGAGTCAAATAGAAAGCGACAAGACGGAGGAGGAAGAAAAAAAGTTGAAAAGGGATCTCTACTCAGCCTGAAAGGCAATGCAAGTTTGTATGCTGTATTCTGTATTTATACAAGATGAGGGAGTGAAAGTGTGTGTGTGATGCATCACTCCATGTTAAAGTCTCTTCCTTGCCATCAAAAGCGAGTCTTACAAGAGCTTCGTTCATATCAAAGCAGAGTACCCCTATAAACTACAAACACACACACACACCCACCAACCCAACCACCAACGCGTTCCATACTCCTCACAATGACATGGTAACAAAATCCGGAATAAATAGGAAACGTATTGTGGAGGTAATATTATTATTACACTAGAGTATGAATTGCCTCTATCGCTTTATGACACTATCACACATCCCTCCAATTCCATTCAACCACGGATTTTCCTCCATTCTTCTCTGCACAACGGCTATTTTATCTTTTTCCAAACCCTTCCTCTTTTTCTCCAATCCTTACTTTCTTCTGTCAGAGTTTTTATAGTTGTGTATATCTTTGGACTTTGTGAGGAAAAAGTGAGACTAATTTTTTGTGGTAAAATCACTCTTACAAAATTCTATTTTTTTCCATATATAGAGAAGAGAAAGAATGAGAGAAAGAGGTTTGTAGGTGAAATTTTATGAAATATTTAAAGCCGATAGATTAGATCCATACTCTGGCTCGCTCACTCACTCACTCTCCGTTTATGTTACTTTCTCGTGGTTTCTCTATGCTATTCCATATGTAAGACTCTCTCTCATGTTCTCTTTTGGTTTGGCATCATATAGTGAAATTCATGTTGGATTTCCATGAAGCGACACGCTGCACACACACACTCTGACTCACAACCAACCAGCCCAGTCACCAGACTCAAATTGAGTACACACAAGCTTTTATCTAATTCATTTAATCGCATGCCTGCCGTCCTTCTAATTTACTAGTGTACAGTAGGCTGTAATATGTAATTTTCCGGACACACATACTGTAATTATACTTTCCAATCTTTTGTCTCTCTCTCTGGCCTTCCTGAGTGTGTGTGTACGGAGGGGGGGAAGGGGGAATAAGGAGACAAGTATATTAAATAGGTTGCTTGCTCATTGACAAACTCAGCCAGCTGTAATGTAAACACCTTTATCAGCCTCCACTCATCATACTTAACTACAATGTCCCCACAAAACAAATGGAAGACATCAGCCACACAAAATTTAAAAATACATGCTGGTTAAATGTCAGGGTGTGAAGGTCAGTCAGTGTGACCCGTGGTCATAATTTTCCCAATTTTTTCTCAAAATGTTGAACAAAATTTCCAATTCATTTTGCATGTCCATTATTATTATTTTCCCACATGCTGCACTAAAGTAATTCTATAATTCCTCTCGGGCGTTTCTGGAGAGTGTAATTATTTTCCTTCACTTTTGATCTTCCAAAATTGAGATAATTCCACTATCTTGATGTATATTATATATATAAAAAATCCACGTGGACATTTTGACAGATTCGGTGCTGGTTTGTGTACGTGTGGTTTGAACGTCAGCTGGTATGGTTCATTGTAAGACGTTACACAATGTGCAGAGTCTATCCACTTTTGTTGGATCTAATACTAGGAATGTGGGACAGCTCCAGCTTTGGAGAGGAGCGAGGTTGTGTGTGTGTGTGGTTTTCCAAAATGTCAATCGTAGGGAGTCTCAGACTTGACTATAGACCATCCTGTGTGGAAGAAAAGGCGGCCCATTGAGACCCCCTCCTCTATACTTGATCCAAGAGCAGTCAGTCATGGTTGGTTTGGTTTGACAAAATTTCTAAAGTGTCACACACGACGACTTATTCCCCCCGGACACATAGACATGATCAAAAAATAAATAAAACTATTTTATCCTCTCCTTCCTTCACCACCTCCTCCTCCAGCACACCTTCTTATCCAACATGTCACACCACAAACACACACACACACACACACCAACATACTGGACGAGTTATAAGGACTGAATTTAATTCCCTTTCGAAATTTCCACGTCTGTGTGTACGTCTGTACGTGAAGCAACGTAGGAAAAAACTCTCTCTCTCTCTCTCTGATCCTCTCTCTCACTCGGTGGCATGTTGACGCTCTATTCCAATTCAAATGTTTTCTCCCTCATTTTCCTTATTCATCATATTCCCAATTATTTCCTCGGAAAACGCCCACAGTCGCTTCCTGTACGAATTTCCGCTAAAATAGAAAATAGGGACTTCATCCAAGATAAAGAGAAAGTGAGAGAGAGTGTGTATGTGTACGTGAAAGAAAGAAAACTATTTCTCAAATGTCAATGGAATTCTTAACAAAATAAAGTTGTCATCATAAATATGAAGGAGAAGAAAAGAAAAACACACAAAGCCGGATATAACTTGGACAATATGTACAAAAAAGTATACACCCCAAAAAACATGTTGATACACACAGTCGTATTAAATTTAGAATACCTAAATAGGATCCAGTGGAATTGATTTAACTTTGCCCTCACCGAAAAATAATTGGCATCCCTCACTTTCCACTTTCTCCTCCACCACCACATCCTCCTTTCCCTTCATTTCCTTCAGAATTAGCAACTTTCGTCTTTTCACTTCTTTTTGGAGACTGAGAGAAGGAGGAGGAGGGCAGAGGGTTCTTCCAAATACATTTCTACAATTCCACTCCCACACACAGACTGACACACACACAACTTGAAGCGTCAAGACAATGAATGGAATGAAAGTGTGTCAGTTCAAGCTCATGCTTTTACACGCTACACTGCCGACACGATCATTAATCATCACTCCAATTATATATATAGTAATCACACACACTGCACCTCCTCTTTTTCCTTCCCTGTTCTAAAACACGTCATGCCAAATCCATAGTCATAATCATCTCCATCGCAAAAAGCCCCCCATCCCTCCGCCCTGAGCTCACCCAAGCTCCAACGAATGAGTCAGTTAAAATGAAATGAAAAAAAAAACTTTCACCAGTATATCTGTGTGCAGAAACTGCATACCGGGCCATTACCGGCCTGAGTCCGGTCCTGACTTTTTGTGAAAGAAGATCCAATTCGAATTGTTGTGTGTGTGTGCCCTGTACCTCCACGCACATCCATCCTGCGCTTTCCCCACATTTCCCCTACATACTGACAATAACGGGGGAGGGAATCTCATGTGTCCATCAAGCCCGAGTCTCATCTGCCCTCATTACAATTTTCTAACGCTCCAAAGGCTTAACTGCTTTTCTCTCTCGCTGTTGATCCGGCCCCCTGGTTTTATCATCCCGACACTTTCTCCCTCCATTCCTAACCCAACAAGTACACACAGGACTTGGGTCCTACCGTACAATTTCATAATAATGTGGGGTACAAGGAAATGGACAATATTTAACCCATACCGTAACAAATGCTATTAGAACTGTGCACCATATTTCCTTAAAACAATAAATCCAGAGAAAGCTAATTAAAACCGTACCAAAGTTCTTGATTGAAAATTTGTCACAAATTACCTACAACTATTTGTTTAAGGTACAATTCAAGATTTGTCAGCCTAACACTGTTTTGAACCTTTCAAATTTATGTCCCCTTGTACTTTCTCAAGTTTTACGGTAGTCCAAATACACACGGTGACTACACAGAATTCCCTTCCGTCCTGGAATTTTCCTTGTCTCTTCCACTCTCATAAAAATCTATAGCCACCACCACCACCTCCACCAACGTAACAGCAACCTAAACAGACAGACTATCCAAGAGGATCCACACACACATACACAGACGAGTCGAGTCATGTGGCGTGACATGTCAGGTCTAAGCTTCTCTCCCTTCTTCCATGTACATAATCAAAAGGCTCACACCTTTCCCCTTAAGAAAAAATATATAAATGTGTATATATTTCTCCATTTTCTTAGCCCTGCAAAAGGAGTTTTTCTGAGTCCTTCCAGCACACACACACATGTACCATCGCAACGTTGCTAAGCATATTATTTCAGGCTTTTCCCCTTCTTTCCACTAACCACACATGACAAGAGAGTGGGAGAGAAGGGAGAAATGAGAGAGAGAGAGAGAGAGAGAGAGAAAGCAGCCATTTTTTATTATGCCATCTTATTTGTATTTGTACGGTGGAGGGAATAAATTCAGGAAATTTGTGCGTTTATCTGTTGGCTCCTATTACTATTTGCTATCACCCATACCATACCATGACAGACTTCCTCAGAAAATTATAATAGACCATTCCTTAGTAATGATAAAAGAGTGGGTGTTGGAGGGGAGGACATTGAAGTGAAAATAAGAGAGTCTAATAGTGAGATAGAGAAGGATAATAGAGCTGTTGTTGCATATAAAAAGAGAAATAGACAAGGAGAAGAGAGAAAGAGGGGGAGGGAAAAAAGAGAGCAGCTGCTATAAGACGCTGTTTACCTTATCCGGACAAGGACAAGCACAATTTGAGAGGAGAAGAAAACTACTTAAATAGACGAGATATGGAGGCTTTTATTGCTCCAAACATTTCAATGGCTGGGCTGTCCTCTTAAAAAACCCGAGGAGGAAGGAAGGAGCGATAATATGAGGATGAAAATCCTGCTCCTCTCCCCCCCTCCCTCCTCGACAGTCAGATATTCAAGTGAAAACATGAGTCAACTTTAGAGAGAGAAGCTTTTCCACAATTTTTTTTCTCTCTCTCACCAGCACAAAGCTAAACTTGTCAAGTGTCTAGGTGTTAGCAGTTCTTTTTCTCCTCCAGATAAATACGCAAATATTCAGACGCATAAGGACAAAAATTATATATGAGAATATTCAATGTGAGTGGTTGTGTGTGTACTGAATGTATGGGTGGGTGAAGGAGTAGTTTAGGAGACATGGAGAAAAACTTGAGATATTTACTGTGTTGTGTACTTGTCTAGCTCGTGGCGATTCACAAAGCGTACCAGAAGAGTGAGAAAGAGAGAGACAGGAGTGAGAGGGAGAAGATTGTCTGAAAAGTTTTTTTTTCGTAGAGGAAATCCATTGTGCACAGTTTCTAGAGAGACATTTTACGATTCTAACGCGTACAAAATGGGCTAATGGAGAAAGATCACAGTTAGCCTTTGGGAGGAATTAGGAAGGATGACATGGAAGAGAGAGAAAGAGGATGGAGGAGGAGGAAGAGAAAGAGAAAGTGTGTGTGATATAAGCTTTTCCCAATGGTTGACGACCTATTAAGAATATTAAAAAGTGTGTACGGCTGACACACACGCACACTCCCAGTAAAGGATGGGAATGGGGAAAGAGTCTTCAATCATTTAAAGATAGTCAGCTCTCTGTTTTTTAATTTTTTAAAGTAAACATTTTTCAACTCTGTGTACTTTCACTTCATAGTAAATAGAGAGAGAGAGTAAAGGGAAAAAATTCATTTTCATACTCACAATCCACTTTAATTGTGCCAGGATATTAACACACATGCAAAACATTTCGTTGTCTCTATAAGCCTCTTTCCCTTTTTCTCAACTTTAAATAAAAAGTGGAGGAATTGAAATCATTTCTTTCATGACCTAAATCCGTGTGCTTGGATTTTAGTACACGTGAGGTTTTGTGAAATCCTCTTTTTTGACACTCATTTTAATTAATTTCTCATTTTAAACCTTTATTTTATTCCATATATCTAAATCCTCCAATCATCTCAAATATTATTTTTTTCCATTTCTCTAAAAAATTCACACCATCAAATTCTACGGGAAGCCGGAGGCTTTTCCACATTTCCATTTTTATAGCGTGACTTTCACCCGCCTCTAAAACATTTATTTAAGAGTGAAAGTTTGACTGTATTTATATTTAAAAAACAATATTTCACAGTCGGAGGAAAAAGAAGGAGGAACAAATGACTTTTTGAATGCAGCGACTCTTCTGAAAAGTCATAATGTAGAATATATTTTCCTTGGGTGCATCCCTGCAGAATATTTTCTCTCTCTCTTCTTCCCCTCCTCCTACTCCTCCCACTCTTCCTATTTTTCCATCTCAAATGTCTGGACTTGTTTGCGTGTGTGTCATTTGAAAAGAGGGGAAAAGATGGAGGAGGGTAGACGAAGAGGGATGTGAGAGATAATCTAGTTGGTAGAGCCATTATGGAACGATTACATCCATGGATCTTCCAGGACACGGACAAAATACACTCTAAATAGGAAGTGTACACAGAGAGAGAGAGAGGGAGGAAGAACAAACTACAGCTGTCTATGGTTGATATACAGAGGAGGAAGGGAAGGAGGAGGAGGAGGGGAAGATGGAGAAGCAAGTGTCAAATTTAGGTAGGAGAGGGAAGGTGAATTAGTAGCAAGTAAATTATAAAAGACAAGCTTACTTTTTGTATCCCCAGTGGAACATTGAGAAAGAATAACCCAGAGTAGGAAACAGAGATGAGGCGTCATCATCACAATGGATTCTCTGGGGAACGTTCGATCCGATTTATCAGCTTCTTTAACTTCTTCTTTTTTTGACTTCCTTCTTCCTATCTTCCTCTGAATGTGTGTACAATCTTTCACGTTGACTATCCTTCCGTCTTGATAGTTGTGTGTTTCGTGTTTAATGAATATGTGAGTGTCAAGAAATGTTTTTTCTTCCCTTTATCCTAAGAAGAAATCATGTGGAGTTTCTTCTGTGTATTCGTCTCTTTGTATTTGTGTCACTCTGTACAGTTGACTGTGTGTGTGCTGTTTGTGTAGTTTGTAGACGACCAGCCGTTGTAATTTAATTACTTTGCAATTCAAGCTAGTCAATTAGTTTGTCCCACGTTTTTGTTTGTCCTGGAAAGAAAAAATAATTAAATATTTAGAACACAAGATGCACTTCCTGCACTTGTCTGCAGAGCATTTATCACATGTTGTGCATAGTTGAAAGAAAGTAATAGTAATAATAGGTAATATATTTTGAAAAATTCAATTCCTCACAGAAAGCTTCTTTGGAAAAAATACTCAGAGTTATTT
>WJFB01000745.1:0-48437 GCA_009870185.1 Pygmarrhopalites habei | reverse complement strand
CCCCCCACTGACCAGCATGCCTTAAAGTTATTTCAAAAAAAGATTTCCTTTGCTTGTCCCATCCCGTCCCACCCAGTCCGAAAATTTGCAGTCCCGTCCCGTCCCAGTCCCGGTACGGGACGGTTTTGGGACGGTACGGTACAGGTCCCGGTACGGGTGGGACTAAAATGCCCATCTCTAACACACGCACACGCACACACATGGTATGTATCGAGTTGGGAGGATACGAACTGTGTGTGACACAAATATTATAATTTCGATTTCTCAATTGCAGTTTGAACTGTACATGTGAAATAATAATGCAACTCCTTTTATCTCAAAACAACAAGAAAATCTCACTCTTAATTGCTCATTAACAAAACGTTTTGTTTCAAGAGCAGAAATGAGGTTAAATCTAGTGTTCGACCCTTCGACAAAATCACTCCGAGACCTTAAAATGCTATGATTTTTAAGCAATCATTTTAAAATCGAATTACAAGTAAATCATTATTTTAAGCTCAAATGAAACTAATAATTTTCTTCCATGACGTTCACTACGGTCTCTTGAAATGACATTGCTATGAGTTGTCTATACTTTCAAAATGGATTGCACCTCAACCATTCCTCCTCCTTTTCTTCTCTTCCCTTCCACACTACCCACACACACGAAAAACTTTTTTTTTCATTGAATTTCTCCATTTCGAGGTTTAATTTCCTGTTTTCAAAGGATGATGATACAACATAATACAGAATAATACTCGCCATTCTCTTCTCACCATTGACCACCTTTCACCGTGCCTCCATTGTTATTTTCCTTTTTCAATTATCTTCTCTCTCTCTCTCTCTCTCTCCATTCGAACAGTTCCAACTCAACTCTTCCCTCTATTCATTCCTCATGATCTTCAACAAACAGCAAAACCAACTCGACTTGCCTTGAGTACCCAAAAAAAGTTTTAACTTTATCATAATAATATAACATCATGAAAGAGAGAGAGAGAAGGAGGCTAGCCCCTTATAAATATATACAATCACAATAAATATATTTCCAACCCATACCATATATGACAATCACAACTGTGTTGTATGTGTGCGTGTGTGTGTGTGGAAACAAGCCTCTACTTAAAACTGTCCACTATGACAAGAAAGAGAGAGAGAGAGGAGCTTTGATGCAAAGTCAAAATCATACAAGGCACTCTCTCTCTCTCTTGTACACTGTCGGGTTATTGGACAAACAACTTTTTATATATTTTAATACCTCTTCAGAACTTTTAAACTCTAATCAGATTCTGATTTTTCCACAGTATCATCTTCCTCCACTCACAATCCTCCTCCTCCGCCTCTCTTTATGATCGTTATAATGCCTAACGATTTTCCCATTATCTACCATTCTCTCTCTCTCTCTCTTTCCTTTCTCACTCTTACACAGCCATCACATTGTCCATCTCTGAAAAGGAATAAGCTTAGTAAAAACATTTATTCAACAATATTTTTTTTGTCTGATCCTCCACAATACCTCCTCCTTTCATGATCACTGAGCAATCAACTTATTGTGATGACAATTATTGCAATAAGCCACTCCGCACTTTATACTCTCTGTCCGTTCTGTGAGAGTGTGTGTGTGTCCCTCTCAAAAATTTTGACAGATACTTTCTTCCAACAATTTTTTTTGTGAAAAAAAAATTGTTCAATAATAAAATCAATACAGACACACTCGATTGTGTGGTCATAAATCAGATTACACACTCACAAGCGCACACACACATCCTATATGATTCATCCTTGTCCTGGAGAAAGAGAGGCATATTTTACAATTTGGTCTCCATTCTGATGACTGACAGTGTAAAATGTTCTCAAAATCTTTATGAGGTTTTCTGTGAGGGGGATAAAGAGGTCGGTCAGGGAGTCAAGCATTTGTGAGGATGGAAATACAAATACGTGCATAACTATGCATAAGAGATTTTGATGAAATAGAGGGTAAGACTCTGTGTGTGTGTGTGGAGAGAGAGAGGGATAGAAGGGAGAAGGGAAAAACAGTTCGACGTGTCCATGTCTAGTTGAACATTAAAAGGTAGACAGCCAAGATATTTTCAAGTTGTCAGGGGGAGATGCCGACAGTATTTGATAATAAATATGGAGGGAGAGAGAGAGAGGAAGCGAATAATATTATAATAACGTCTGAGATTATCCATTTATAAGTGCATTAATACTGTACACGCTCATACATATGAATTTTTATAAGGGAGGGCGAAGGAGAGAGAGAAGATTCAATTTGATGGAGACTAGATAGGTGGTCTTACATTACATTATCCACTCTCATGTCTTCAGTCCTTAAAACGAACGTACCATGATTCATTTATCTGTCTCACAAAACATCCACGCACCGACGAAACACACACACACACACACGCTCTCTTCTTCTCTCTTCTCTGAGGTACATCTTGCTCCTCTTCCAAAAGATAAGAGTTTCCATGTCCAGCATACGCAAGGGGCTATTTATACAACTTGAAAAAAAGTTGAATGTGTATCAGACAACACAAGGAGGAACACATACATACATCAGCTCCACATTGCTTTGTTTACCATTTTTTATTTATGTATAAAAAGTACATAGACACAAAGCACTCAACTTATTTGTAGACATTTCTCCTTCTCTCTCTCTTTTAAAAAGATTCTTATTTACATTTGACTAATCGTAAGCACTGGTTCAAATCTCAGGAAAATGGGCGCTATGCCTTTTTCCAGCTGTAATTTTATTGGACTATGAGATCCGAGTAGTAGTACTAGGATAGTTTCTATCAAAGTCTAAATTGCTTTTTTTTTGTCTCTCTCTCTCTCTCTTTGTTAGTTGTGTGTGTGTGTTTTGGTGTGTTGAAGCCACAAAGTTGGATAAAGTTGTTTGGCTGGGATGGTTTGAAACATTGTTAAATTTATTACAGAGAACTTTGTAATTGCAAATTTTTTTGAGAAAGAGATGGAAAAAATAGCACTCATTTTTATATTATGGATAATTGGGATTTTTACGTGGATGTTTATACGTGATTTAGATATCAGGGCGTGATTGTCATACAGATGTGCGTGTGTGTAGAGAGAGAGAGAGAGGAAAGTGGCAAAATACTTATATGAGAGAATGTATTAATACATATGCATTTATGTTATGTTACAAGAGGGAATGTTGATGAAAATTTCAACTTTTTTTTAAAAAGGCTTTATGACTCCATTCAATTTGTGAAGGACTTAACGACAGCACAATATCATAAATAATTTTCGCACCTGCAGCCTTCATCATTGTAAAATGTTGTAATTTGTATTCAAAAAGGTTAAATGGAAAAATATTTCTCTCTTCTTCTCTCCCTCCCATTGGAACATGAACATTACAGACGTAGACCCTCACTCTCCCTCACTATAATGTTTAACTAATTATGCCCGGATTTGGTGTAGAAAGTTCCAAATATTTAAATGACACTCCATTTCCGTGTGCCACACAAAAAATGTTTTTTTAAGAAAATGAATACAAATTTTAGTGTAAAATATTTTGTGATGAGGCCTAAAAAACACTAGAAATACAATAAATACAAATTTTTTCAAACGAATTACTCTTTGACTGTCGTACGTACTGAATATTTCAGTAAAGCTGTTTACTTTGAACATTTTGATAATTTAATTTGTGTCGGATTTACGATGGATGAAAAACGTGTGGGAAGAGAGTGAAACGTTGACTCAAGGGAAAGGTTAAAGTGAAGACAAGACATGACAGCGTCATCATGTAATTAAGAGACTAGGCAAAGGTGTACTTTATTCCCTGTGTAGTTCACCATTCCTCCTTGTCATTCCAGCTGTTCCCTGGATACATCCTTATTATTAGATCCTTGCAGGAAGAAGCCCATGTCAGATGAAACTCACACCTCCAACTTTTCCTAAAGTACTCAAGAATATCCCAAGTCAACCATTTCCCATTTTCTCCCAAATTGAAAGTGACTGTTCATACAATTTTTATTAAAATTGGGACATTTAATTTGGAAATTAGTTATGTGTGACATATATGAACAAATCTGTCATAACAGACACATGGATTCCAACACATGTCAACTTAATAAATGGATTCTCTTCCAACTCCCGTCCTTAATTTAATATTGAATTGCATACACAACCAATAAAAGTGTTTGTGAAAACGACGTTTCATTCTGCTATAAATGTGAGGGTCATAATGTATATCCTCCTTGTCTTTTATTCTGCTTGAACTGCATTCTTGTGTGTGTGTTCACTAACAAATAAATTTTTTTCAAAGTAATCGCCTTGTTCTTCCTTCACAATGTTGGGAACAATCTGGAGTACACAGAGAGCACACTTTTGTGAGAAAAAAACACACACCCAAGAACAGAAGGACTTTGAAGGGTGTCATAAAATTATGACGATTACAAAGATTGTTGTTGATGTTCCCTTTTTCTGAGTTTGCTTCTGTTCTTCCTTTCCTCCTCCCCCTCTTCTGTATTTCCAGGTAAGATTTGTGAAATTGTTTACAACAATTCATTAGAAAGTGGAAGGATAGTCGAACAACAACAATTTGTACACACACACGCACACACACAAAGGGAAATATTAAACAGAGTTAAAATGTCGGTGTGCTGCTCATCCACACACCACTCAAACGTGCACACAATGTGTGTGTGCGTGTGTGTATTGGCAACATAGCTGGAGAAGAGAGAACGTGTAGAGTGGATGGTGAGAGTAGAGTAAGAGATGAGCAAGATAATGGAAGGGTGTAATAAAACAATAAAAAAAATAAGTCGTAACAAATTGTTGTGTTGTTTGTTCCCTTGTTCTCCCCGCCTGTGTTGTGTTGTGTTGTGTGTGTATCGTAAAAGACACACAAGGTAGGACTCTTATGATTCCCCTTTCTTCCTTCTTTACATTATAATCCTCTCTCTCTCTTTCTCTGTCTCTATGGACACTTGACCAAAAAACATCGTCAAGACTATAATCATAACGAAGAGAAAAACGGAGGGGCATGTGTGAGTGTGTGTGTCAGTTAAGGACAGACAATTACCTGCATATTATTTCCCTTGACTTTTCATATTACACTCTTCATTACATAGTTGTGCCGTGTCCGAAACAGAGAGATTATAGTTAAAGAGGAGAGGAGGAGGGGAAAATGAGTATACGGGTAAATAAGCCATGCTAACTGTCAAGTTTTCTTTTGATGTGTGTTGTGTGTGTGCGTGTGTGTGTGTTTCTGGAGAACCGGTGCACTCCACTTGTGGAGGAGAAATTGAGCCTCACCTATAAAATAAATAATATAACCGGCTGACTTGACTGCTTTTACCTCCTCTTCTCCTTCTCCTCTTCACTGTCTTGACTTTTCAACTCTCGAGTCAAAACTGTAGTTGCTTTAATGACTTCCTCTACCTTTTGTCTGAGTTAAGAAGTTGCTGCTGATCCTGGAGAGCTTGCCATACCTTCTTCTCTGCCGCTCCTTCTCTTATGTATATTTCATTATTACCCACTGCTCTTCTCTCTGTGCGTGTGTGTGCTCTGGTTGTGTTGTCCATAGAGATACAAGAGAGAGAGAGGTGAAGGAGGAGATACAACAACAAGATAATCAGAATCTTGTGTGGATCATTTTCACATTCAGAGACAGTCAGACAGGCAGGCAGTGCAGCGAGCCTCGTTGAGATCATTTGTATTACTTATACCTTGTATTTATTGCCCCGGAGGAAAATTTACATCTCCCTCCTCCCTCTCCTCCTCCTCTCTCTTTCTCTCTCTGGCTCAATATGTGGTAATGTGGGGGAAGCAATAATATGAACAAGTATATGACTCCCAAATGTGTTAATATATGTGGGACTAGCCTTCATAAATAGAACAAATTGATTTCCTTCACTGTTTCCCTTCTCCCTCTCTCTCTCTCTCGCCGAGCCCTGAAGGCCTTTAACGTCCACTTAATCCTCAACTACGCACACTGATTCAATCTAAAGTGTAAACTTTCAGAGGGCTAACTCGTTTAATAGCCCTTATCCCCTCCCTCCCTCACTTTTCCTTTTTTCTACTCCTCCTCGTCCTCCTCCTTTCTCTCTCACATCTACACATCTTTGCTTGTAATTAATTATATTACCCCTTGTTCTTGACATATGATCCCTCCTCCTAGTCAGCAATTAAACTAATTGAGATTGTCATGTAACAAATTTATTTTGGCAGTTTGAGTGAGTAATTGCATTCGTGTAGTCATTTCTTCACAACAAATCTTTTCTCTCTCCTTCTGTTGTTGTATTTTTTAATATTTGGTTGTTACTGTCAATTTTGATAATTTTATTTTCCCATTCAGTTTTTCTAAACGAGAAGAGGAAAAGATGTCATGGAATGATTGGATGGGTATAAAAAGGATTGTATTGTGAGGGACATGTGGTTTCAGTTTTTTTTCAAAAATAAATAGCCCTCTCATAAAATAGTTGAATCTTTCTCTCTCTCTGATTGTGTGTGCCTCTCTCTTTGATAAAGTAATACAATTTCAAATTGTGCTGTTGTTATAATTGCCCTTGTGTGTGTATCTTAATATTTTTTCTATTGAAATGAATTGTACCAGTATAGAGAGAGGTTCATTCTGTGTGATGTGTTTTGTATTTGTATGTGTGTACAAAAGTTGATGGTAAAATTAGTAAAAGTTTTGTGGTTTGAATGATTGTAAGTTGCGTGTGTATGTGTGGACCCCATTAGTCTCTCTTTGTAGACTATGAATGAAATGAAGGTGGATGAGGTAATGGTATTCATGGGTTTGTGATATGTGAAGAAGATTAGACAGGCTGTGAAATGAGTTAACTGAGGTAGGAGAAGAGGCTCTTAAGTTGTCCTGAAGTATCTATCTGTTAAATTTGAGAGAGAGAGAGGAAGAGAAATGGAGATTGGGATGAGGGATAATAATATTTCCAAATGGTTCCAAAGCTATTTTCGATAGAATTAAATGAAAACGATTCCAATCAAAACCATGAGAAGGGATGAGTTAATACTTGAAGTGCAATTGGATGAATTGCAGCCTCTGATTTCTATCCCACATTTATCTGTCAATTCATCTCTCCAGTCCCTCCAGTCCCACATCCCATCCTCCATGTGTCAATAAAGAATTCAGTAGTCTCCATGTACTCACCTACACACACACACTCACAAACTTCAAACTAAAATGATTGAGAATTTACAATTTCGAGTCATTGATACAATATATTCTTCATCTACCATTTTTTAAAAAAATTCTAACCCTTCTCTATAGACGTATTATCTACTCGTGAGTAGTACAAGTACCCAGGTACTTAATTACAATACATTTTGTGTCCATTAAAATTGTGACAGTGTGTTCACTACCCTCCATTCTAATTTTTAATGGACGTCTCAATTTGTACACAAATTTTATCACTTTACTGCATTGCATTCTGAGTATTCTGACAGATTAAAATTTGATATTTTAATTTGTCAGTCATCAGACCTATTTCAAATGTAGGATTTTGTCTCGAGAGAATTCTACATTTTTGCAATAAAAGTGCATATTTCTGTTTGTACACTCTTGTATGTTTTTGTGTGTGCGTGTGTGTGGGATATGTGAGACTTTTAGGGGAGAAGAGGGAGGAGGAGAAGTCTCGCGTTCATTGGATGGTGTTCTTAAGTGATACCGAAACCGAATCGAATGGATGTAAAAGGATGGGGGGATGAGGGATATATAGATACCAAGATACCAAGATAATTTATCATGGATTAACAATAGAGCTCTCCTATATGTCGATCTCTCTCTCTCCTCTCTGTGCCTGTGAAGAGATTCCCTTTTCTTTTGACTAGAATCTCCTCTTCTCCGGGTGTGTAAAGTAGTGCCTTCATCTCTCTCTCCCTGAGCAAAACACATGGACGTCGTTCCTCTCCCTCTGTCTGTCTGATCTTGTCTCTTTGTCTATTATCCCTGTATACCCCCATACAGCATTCATCCGTGTCCACAATGCTTTATCATATATCAAAATAATCATAATTTCATACTATCAAAATGAATCTTCCTCATTGGCTCCTCCCTCCCTCTCTCTCTTCCCCCTTTTCCACAGGAGAAATGAAAAAACGATGTGTTTTTCCACACACACACACAATCCCTCTCTCTCTTTTTTTCCTTCCAAAATTTTCTCGTTGTCATAGTTTCCAAAGCTGTGTGAAATTGTCTTAATTGCATACATCACTTAATCATCTCACCCCACGCACGACCGTTCCTTTTTTGTATCCCTAGAAGCCTAGAGCCAGAAGCACAGAGCAAAATAGAAACAAAAATCAAGATTCGAAATTTAAAATAATTATTTATAATAAAAGGATGTGATGTACATGTCATGCATAATAATTAATTGAATTCATCACAGTAAAATCATAAATCATTTGTGGGTGACTCTGTCCTTGTACCTTGGTGTTTCTAAAAATCCTCCATGATATATCCCGTACAAATTTTGTGAAAGCAATTTTATCAAAAAAATTAAAATAGTGTCGACAAAGAGTGAAAGTTGAGTGTATAATTTTTTTCAAAAATGTGTAGTACTTTGAGACAAAATCCCAAAAAAGTGTGGACCACTTCAATTATAAATCACAAGCAAAATTGGGTAGAATTAGAATCAGGGCTCATCCTAGACCTTTTTGTCCTGATGAAAATTGTACAGAGAAATAAAAAGGTACAAAAAATAAAATGCTTTTAAAATTAAACTCCAATTTTCTACTACGACTAAAAGACTCGTACGAATGTTTACAGAATCCAAATCCGTGGAGAATAAATTTATTCTGTGATGCTACTAACCAACAAAAACATGGTTTCATTTATCGCTACATCATGACAATACTAAGCTATTGGTATTTGTATAAATTTATAAGTGAACGGAAACAACTACAAAATCAAAGGATGAAGGAGGATTCAACAAGAAATGGATTATCCTGGAGTAAACTTCCTACACTCGTAAGACAATCTATTAACTAATTTAAATCATACTTACCTGAGCCAATGATTCTTAATTTTTACCCCACAAAACTTCTGCACACAGGTAAGTATCAAAATATTCAGTCTCCTGAGTTATAGCCGTCGAAAAGTATCCCGTCTCGTCTGTTCCGACTGGAAATTAACCATTGATGAATTAATCGGAGTATCCCTCCTCCTAGACGAGTACCGAGACTGTGATGAAGGTTACCTCGACTTTATTCAATCCTTAAAACTCCGAAAAGTGTCCATCGGAAATATAATTCAAATGATGAACAAATTTAATTTTAAACATCCACGCTCCCTCCAAACTGTCACTTGTCAAGGGACCATCCACAAAGATTGGTTTTGTTCTACTCTCCTCCGTCGTTGTACAAATCTGAACAAATTGATTCTGAAAGGAGAATTCCTAGCTCGGATGATCTCAATCCCACCCCTCAACAATGATGATGACAGCAGCAGCAGCAACAATGGAAAGATAATTTGTCCAAATCTCCAAACACTTGAAATAATTTCTCCACGCAGTACAGTTTTCCCACGTCACTTTGCCATGTCTTACTATCTCAATGTTTTCCATGACCCAGTAAATCATCCAAATCACAACACTCACACCAACAACTTGAGTCCTCGAAACAATGAAGATTGTATTCAACAAACGATGGCAATGATCCTCAATACAATCTACAGTCCACGACTGGAACTCCTCCATATTTTTGTGTATGAAAATTTTTTCATCAACAAAGCACACAATTATTGGAAAGAAAGTCCTTGTGAAAACTTTCTCCAAGCCCATCATTCAACTCTGAAAGAATTGTACTTGCCTGAATTCCGGGGAAAGCGGTCTAACGAGTCCAATCCTCTTTTGACTCCTCTAGATCGGGATAATAGTTATAAGAAAAAAATTATACCTCCTCCACTCCCAACTGAATTGACAAGTTTGGAAATTTGTATACATCGCTACCATCACGTGGGTGGGTTAGGGACTGAACAGAATCATGACTTTTTTAAACATCTCATCAAGAGTCAAACAAAATTGAGAGAATTGACGATGGAACTTCACAAAATGAGGACAGAATGGACAATGGATGTGCTCCAGTGTGTCCTAGATCAATCCAGATGGACTCTAACTATTCTGAAGATGCAGATTGTGAGGGCGGATGAAGATGATTGTATTCTGAGTGGACATTTATTCCGAGAATTGACATGTCTTGAAGAATTGAGACTGGAGGGGGATGCACTCACTAATCATGTCCTAACACTCACTGATTTCCAAGAATTACCAAAAAGTTTGAAGAAAATCTTGACAATGTTTCTCAAAATTGACCAGTCTGACTTTTCCTGTATACACCAATTCAGACGATTAAAATATATTGAGTTGAATCGTATTGTTCTACCATCCCCTCCAAATTATTTAGATTTAAATGAAGAATTTGGTCATGACCATCCTTCACCAACTCAATTGTACTACTCTTCAATTTTTACAAAAATCCTTCAACAATTACTGTGTCATCGGAGTCTGGATCATTTAGGATTGTGTCTGAGTAAGTCTGTGACGAGTTGTGAACATTTGAGAGATTTGATGGAAAATTTCGCTACTTCCCCTAGAAATCTAATCAAAAGACCAGGCTACATGCCAAATTACTATGGAATTGTAGTGGCTCATCAGTATGAAATTGATGACAAGTTTGACTTGTACAGACCCACCAATAGAGAAAATATTTTTGTGGATGACCTCATGGTCTACATCCGACCTAAGAAGGGTACAGACAAAATTTCTCTGGTTGAGGTCAAAGTTGAAGTTGAGAGGAGGGAGACGAGGGACTTTTATGAAGATTTCTATGAGGAGGATCATGTGTCTGATGATAGTGATGACTCAAGTGGAATGCCGTCACTTCATTCTATTGACAGTGACAGTGATTTGGAGGAGATGGAGGAGGATGAGGAGGATCAACATCAAAATGACATTTATGAGTGTCAAGTGGGTGGAGGGAACGAACATCATCACTATGATTCAGATTGTGATGAGGAAATGCCTCAATTAGTTCAAATACATGGAGGAGAAAGGCCAGAGAATGGGAATGATGAATTATGATGAGTTTTGTATTGTAATTACTGTCAAAATTAATTGAAATGTGAGAGAAACATTAAAAATAGTGCGTGTCAAATTTTCCATTTTCGCACGTCGGAATTTGTACAGAAAAAAATTTAATCCATGAAAAAATTCCATTTTTTATTGTGTACTTTTCACGTTGCTTTCACCTGGGATGTAATTTGAGCCTCTTACAAATAATTTAATGTTCTGTTCGTGTGAAAGGGAAATTGTTTAGAATAATCGTGATTGTGATCAAAATTTGAAGATAATGGTTTAATAAGGGGAGAGACTGCATGGGCTGAAAAGGGTTTTCTGCTCCCTTTACAATAAACGAGTAGAAATAATGTTAAAATAGACATAAAAATAGAGTGGGTGTGTGAAGGGGGAAGGGAGAATTTTGAGAATATTTTTGTGTTCTCCTCTTCCTCTCTTCAAGACTTTTGGATGGAGGGGGTTGGCTGTCCAGACAGGGGGAAGAAGAAGAGTGGTGAGCTAAAAGTTGATGCAATAATTTAGATAAGGTGACACAATGAGAAAGAAACTTAATAGAATTCAAATAAAGGATGGAAGAATAATAAATTATGGGTTGAAGCAGAGCAGAGGGCGATGACTATGGAGAAAGAGAGAGAAAGGAGGGAGTACAAGGGAAAGTAGTAGTGGCGACTCCTTTTATTCCACTACTACATATATATATACACACACACAAAGCTCCTCTCTCTCTTCTCTTCTCAGCTTGGTTGGTTCACAGAGCACTGGTATAATGTAGAATATATTCATCTAGTATTCTCTCTATTCTTTTATAAAGCCAGAGAAAGAGAGGGAGGGAGGGAAGAAAGGAGATAAGAGTAAAAGTAGCGTAAAGTAAAGGATAAAATATATATAATAAGTGTATACATAGTATTTGGCCTATTCTTTCAATTGAAAAGGGGAAGTTGAGTTTAGTTTTAGTTTGGTGAGAAGAAAAGAAACTCTTAGATTTTGCAGTTTTCTTATGGCAGCTCCACACATACGTGCCGGGAGGGAGGGAGAGGGAGAGGGAAGGAAAATCGGGCAAAATAGTTAAGTAGAAGAGAAAGGAGAAAAGAAGAAGGAGAGGAGGAGAGGAGGGAGGGATCTGCTAGTTCTTGTGCTTCGCCTTTGCTTTCCCTTTGCTGTTGCTTTGACTGGCTCTCATTCATTTGTTTGATTTTGATACGAATGAATTTCCTATTCAAATAAGTTTTTAGTGATGGTGGCTGGAATACAGCAAAGTTTTCAGTTCACAGTTTGCTTGGTCGGATTCTTCTTAGTTTTCTCTTTTCTCTCTCCCTCTCTCCCTTGCTTTTCTTTCTTTCCCTCGCTCAGACTCTTTCCATTCTCTTCTCTTTTTGAACTACATTCAAGAAGAGAATCTATCGGCAGTCCAGGCGTAGGGAGGAGAAGGAAAGAACAAGTGCAGTTTGAACTATGATGAATATGAGGATGATGGTGAGGGCGATTCCTATTCTACATTCTCTACAGACTTGAAGAAAAGGCAAGAAACAAACTTCTCATGTATTTTTGGTTATGTAGCAATTTCCCCATCCTCCTCCTCTCTCCAATCTCCAGACTCTCCTCCTCCTCTCTCTGTCTACTAGAAAGAATGAAGTGAGGGGGAATTTGGAGAACTTGAAATCACGAGTCCAGAACTCTGTGTGTGTCTATGGGAGAAAGAGAGAGAGAGAAAGAGAAAGGGAGTCCCCAATGGGAACCAATACCCTATTGGAATCTTATTGAGACCAAGGAGGTCATACTACATATATATGCACGGGATGAATGGTGAGGGGTGTACAGAGTAGAGGAGGAGGACGATGAGTGTACATTAGAAAAAGAGGAGAAGAATCCATAGGAATGAGTGAATAGAAGATTTTCTCTCCCCAGTAGAGTTTTCTTTGTATTCATATCACAATACGCAAATGTACGAAATGAAGAATGGCTTGTGCTCTTTCCTTGCCCCTTCTTCTCTCTATTTTATAAATTCTACAGTCTCCAGTTCCTCTCTTTCTCTCTCTGTGTGTGTGTGTGTACTTTTTACTCACATAACTTACTTCTTCTTGGCTCTCAGATTAGAATTTTGGAATGAAAATAGGCGACTAACATGGAAAGACTAGTTAGGCCTCTTCTTTCCCATTTCTATATTAGTTTTCCATCCTCATCCCACACACACACGCACACACATTCAGTCATTAACTTATTTGAAAAGTTTGTTGTGAAACGATACGTTTCTTCATCTCTCTCTCTTCTCTCTATGTACCTCCAATCGGGGACTGTTTACATCTATTAAAATTTAATTTTGTAAAGATACTGTGCACAAATATTGACTTGTAATTCTTTTCACAGTTGATAATATTTGAGAATATTTAATCGGATGTTCAGAGGTGTTCTTGTAGGTGTAATAAACTCGGCTCTTTGTAAGACGCAGAGTTCCGGGTAATGAAGGATAATTGTGATCAAGTGAAGATGAAGTGTGGGTTGCTCATATGGGAGGAGGAGGAGAGTGTGAGTAGAACAAAGGTAATTTCAAAGAATTAGATTAGGAATATGAAGACGTTGAATGGGTGGCTGAACAAAGTGGCTTAAGTTTGGTTGACTGGTTGGTTGAATGGAGAGAGACAATGGGAGACTCTCCTGCCTGTCTCCTCTCCTCTTCTCCCTTTCTGCCCTCCCCCAAATCTCCTTTCAACCCAATATCATGATGAGCCCATGTAGTCCTCCACTCTCATCTTCCCATTATATCCCGATCATCATTATTTGACTCTTTGACCCTCTCCTCAATTCCCATCCACACACAGCCAGATGCTCCCCATCTCAAAATCATCTCTCCCTTCCCCCTCTCCCTCCACACACACACATCATCAGAAGGACGCCCCGCCTTTTATTTTATACCAACAACCCCCATTTCTTTACCCTTACCTCATGTGTCCTATGGTATTTACAGTATCATGCTGGAAATAATTCTATTTCCTCCATCAAGTGTCGAATGGGTGTCAGGAGTGTGCTATTCAATTTGAATTCCATTAACCCATACAACTCTCTCCTTTATCCATCCTTTTCCTTGGAATTCCACATTTTTTCCACAAGTTTTCTTTCACATTTCACAAGAAATGAAGACACTCATTTTGAGTCAAATTTACACGAGTTCAATGAAGAGATACATTGTAAACGGAATTTTTTATAAAATTGGAGTCTATCAATCAAAGACTGGTAAAAAAATGTAGAATAAAAATTGTACTTTATAACAATTGTATTTTATTTACGAGGTTCAGCTACTTGAGTCAATGGAGAAAGAAAAGAAATTCGATGGGGGAAAAATGCATCGGAAAAATTTGGAGGACACTAGAAGAAAAGCCTTTCTCTCCATTCATCCAGTCCCGTTCAAATCCATCACACCCTGGAATTTTTTTGTGGCAAGCACAGCCAATAATAAATATTGGGGTACATTATGTAACTGTGTAGCTATTGAACTTTTCCCAATTTTTGTTGATCTATATTTTTCAAGTGGTGACACAGTGAATCGGAAATTATTTAACATGAATATGAACAGCAACAAAGCATCAACGATGCAGGACTTTAACATTAAACTTTTTGGATAACCAAAAAGCTTGAAATAAATTCTCCAACAGACACACACACACACCTAACCTAAAATGAAGGACAAATGCACTTGAAAATTCTATTTGTTGTTTTTCCATACTTTTGTACTGAAATATTATGATTTAGATTATGGTGACTATCAAACTCTAAATTTTTTTATTTGGGCTGTTTCGTCTGTCCTTTCCATCGTAATACATACTACAATATGAAAACGAGGTTCACTTTTTTGTACAGTAGTTTGTCCCATATTAAAAGTAAAATAAGAGTTGTTCCTTGTAAAAGATTTTTAAATACAATGTGTAGACTATAAAAAAAGATTAGGTATTCTTGTACAGGGCAGAGTGAAATTTATGAATAGTGTAGAAACTGAAAAGAAGAGTTCCCACCACAAATGATAATGTCCTGTACTGTACTGTGCAGTGTGTGTGTGTGATGAAAGAGAGAGACATAATGGCAATGTAAAATAAATAAATAAAAGTTATTTATTATATTACTTATGGTTGACAGAGTAGGAGAGAATATTGTCATAAATAAAAGGGGAAAAAAGAGTCTCTCTCTCTGTCTCTCCTGTGTATATACGTGTATATAAATGTACGGGTGTGTGTGTAGAGGGAAAGGAGGGCTGTGTCTTCATTCAGCCAAATGCTCTTGAAAAATTTGTCATAGTCACCACGCTTCGCTTCTTACACGAGTGCCAACAGAAACATTCAGGATATGAGACACACAATCAAAGTCGTCAGCACTCACACACACACTAACCGTTTCTACAGCCCCCAACACCTGCCCCTCTCTCTCTCATGACATTATACTACATAAATATAGTAACAAAAAATGATTTCAAAAATATGTAATATTTTTCTAATTGCTACACACACACACACACTTTTCTACCTACTCAAGCACATCTGAGATTCGTCACAGTCCGATTCATTCTCAAATTGACATTTTAATGAGGCTGCTGTCCCTTTATATACTGTTCACTGCCAACTTTTGAATTCAAAAAGGACTAAAATTCCACTGCCATTTTAATTTTTTTCTAATGTGAATATTTTTTTGATAGCCGTGCAAATACCGTAAAACTTGTACAGTAAACTCTGTAAAATAATTTCCCTCGTTTCCCAGCATACAAAGTAGAAGAGAAGTTCAGCATCAAATAGCGAGTCCTTAAAAACCTCACAGTGCGTGTGTGTGCGTATTTAAAAGGAACTGGGATGGAAGATGATAGTGGAAAAATTTATAGTCAACACACTATGTCAACATTGGCTCAATTCCACAAATATTTCCCTCCTCCTTTCTTCTTGGAAGGGGAAGAAAAGGGGAGTAAAGAGAGAGAGAAAGATGCAGAAGAAGAATGCGTCAGTCGTGTCCGCCCTCCCCAATATTGCATGGCTAGGAGAGAGGGAAGAGGAGAAACATATTCAAATGAATCTGACAGGCTGTGTTTGTGTGTGTGTGTGTGTCCTGGACGCGCGTGCTGCTTAAGAGTTTTGAAGGCGGCTGTCCTCCTCAAAAAACTTGGGCAAATATCTGTAGTTGGGATGAGGAGGAGGAGGGGGTTAAAAAGTATTTTTTTAAAAAGTCACTCTTGATAGAATTATTAATAATAATGTCTCCTTACAAGTACAGACTTTCCAGTACAATGAGTGTATCCACACACACACACGGACATACACCGTACACAGTAATATGGTATTACAACAATATGAATAATTGATTATCGATAACATAATGGTGACTGAAGGTCTGTCCACTTGGAAATAGCATTGTGAATGGCATTGGGAAGAAAAGAGGAGGAGGAAGGAGAGGAAAAAAGCTTATCAATTTCCGTGACACCAACGAAACACGATCAAAGCAAAACTTCTCTCTCTCTCTCTCTCTCTTTTGAGACTTTCAGGCAGTCGTCAAATTGTCTTGAGAATAAAGTGATCATTTCATATTCCGATTCAACTGCCTCCACTTTGTGTGTGTGTATGTGTGTGTGGAGGGAAAAAATGTCCATTGTGCCTTATTTAAGTTTGGTTGTAGTCACAATGTAATAATAGTGAGGAGGAGGAAGGAGGGAGGAGAATAGCCATTGCAATGTGTTCCATATTCATATTTCCATATGATACGATTGTATGACATTCTGATGATGATTGTGAGACTGTGGCTCATGAAATTTGAATGAAATTCTTTCTTCCCTCTCTCTCTGTAGAGAAGAGAGAGAGAGAGAATTTTTTCCTCATGCCATTGTATCCTCTATGTACTTTTTAAGTGATGGAAAGAATTATAAAATTTACATGATAATAATCACAATGAAAATAATAAGAATGGATATACTATACGTACTACACACACACATACGCTCTCATAGACGACATTCGTAGCTTGTACTCTCTCTTACCTTTATTTCCCTTTGGTTTGGTGGTGTACACTACAATACACACAATCACGTCTGATGGTTTGAAGCCATGTAATCTGTAATAAGATGAATAAAAGCGACACATCAGTCTCTTCTCTTGTGAGACATTAAAAGGGGCTCATAATGGGTAAATGGAATAATAATACGACTATTATAGTGTGCTATGATACGTCCTATACAGTCATCATAATGATAGTATAAATAAATGAAAGGAAGGAGTCGGAGAAGAGGACACAAAGTTATGCAAGGAGATAGTGTATAGGGGGAGAGAGTGTGTGAGTGTGTGTGTCTTTTTGTGAGGAGTGACCTTATTGGTGACCCTCATTCTTTGCAACACTTTAGGTGGTCACATTTCATGTCTGCCGGTACTTGAATTTCCACTATTTTCCCCTCGAATTTGACTCTTTTCCTCCGTCCTGTGTGTGTGTGTATGACTACTACTATGTAGGATGAAGGATGTGAACTCATTCATTCTCACACTTCTCAAAACATCCCTCTCTCTCCCCACATTTCACCTCTCGTAGACCCTTATATCTCTATATAAATACCCTGTCCACTTGACTCACTCCCCGATGACTTTTATTCCTGGACTTTCACGACTCCTCAAGAGATTCTCATTCAACCTGAGAGAGACTACACAATTAATTGCTCACTCCCATACTGTCCATATTTATACAGAATTTGGGTATAACAATATTTTAATCGTTTCCTCACCCCCCTCTCTACACAAATCTCTTCTAATATTATACGCAATAATTCAAAGGACAGAGAGAGAGAGCAGAGAGAGCAGAGAGAGTGTGTGTGTGTGGAGATATTCTAAAAATGAATCACATTTTATGAATATGTATACACTCCATACGTGCATAGCAATTGTACACAATTTTTAAAAGATAAAACTTACGATCTGTCGGAACTTTCGGCTTGTGCTCTTGTGCCTCTTGTGTGTGTGTGTGTGTGATGTCGGGTCAGGAGGATAGCATCTAGCTTTTATAGCATCAAAAGTTATAAGGATGAAGGGACGGACAAAGGACTATATGGACTGTGAAATACACACACACACACAGCACATGAGAATCATATTATGACGATGATGCGGAGGACTCTCAAGATGTTACCCACAAACACTCTCTCTCTCTGTACAACACGTATGCACACACATTTTATTTTCCTTGTGGAATCCATGGGAAAATAGTTTGTAAAATTTTTTCCTCATTCCTCTCGCCTTTTTTACACAGACACATATACACACTCTCACTCACCTGCTTCAATTCATTCCTCCTCATGCTGCTTTTGCTGGTTCTGCTGGTTTATCATTTTCTCCTCCTTGGCACGGCACAAGTGCATTCCAATCCCATTCAGGAGAGGAGTAAGAGAGAGAGAGAGGCAGAGAGAGGGAGGAAAAACAACCATTGACACTTTACGCAAGGGCATTGCAAGATTGCAGATAGACACTTCTTCCTCCTCCTCCTTTTTCCAAGAACAATCTCCCACAAAGAGTCTAGAATTCTCAAAAACATGTAAGTCAGGTACAACGTACAACCCATACTGCTCTCTTTACAATTATGAGGGAAAAATATTTTGAACCTACATAATTACATTTTCTCTCATTCTCCCTCTCTTTTTTTCAAAAGCACAATAGCCCACGCCATTACCACACACACACGCATGCAGAGTAGTAGTAAATGTAACGTGATTCACAATTTTCCTTCTTGACCACACAAACTTTTTTTTGAATACTACGTAGGTATAATGTTACTCGTACGTGTTCGGAGTTACAGCTAAAAAACAATTTTTTTGAACCATTATTTCCACCTCCGAAGAGTATAAACATTTTGACATGGCTTTAAAGAATTTTGCCCTTATTTCACAGCAAAGCAACAGCATTAATAATTCTCCAAGGAAATGTGCAATAAGTAATACTACAACGAGAATTTTGTTGTTGTTGTTGTGGAGCTTACATTATATGTACTGTGTATTCACCACATTGTCCTCTATTTGAATTGGCTAGTCTCCTTCCCTTTCTTTCATATACATTATTTAATAATGTGGAGAGATTGTAAGAGAGCAATCAAACATTTCTCTCCCTTTGAACTCCCTGTGTGTCCACCCATGGAATACTCATTCAATTCTCTCTCTCTCTTTTCACAATGTATTATTATTAATTTGGAGAATTTGGTTCGGAAAATCGTGCCTTTTTTCCTTTCAACACGAGTCGTCGTCGTCATCTCACGTTCGTCTCTCCCTGTGTGTGTCTCACTATTTTTTCTTGTGTGTGTTTGTGGCACAATCTCCCTACTTTATCCACAACTTTTTTTACATGTACATGTATGCAGTAATGCTCACTTTGTGTGGAGAGCGAGTCGGCTAAATTAAATGAATTTGTTCAACCATTCCGCACTCTCCTGTATTAATAAAGTAAAATAAAAATTATAATAAAGAGAGAGAGAGGAAAAATTCACTATTTAGAACGATTATTATGAAATAAGCTGAGCGCTTTCTCAATGAACAAACTCAATGACATGAATAGCTTTTTTGGGGGTCTCTAATCATGAGGAAACAGCCTACACACACACACACAAGCCCTCATTCAAACAAATATGCATAAACACAGATAAATGCACGTCCGTCAGCAACTTGGACAGGCAAAGTCAAATCGTAAATATGAATTTGAGTGGCTCTCACAGCTCATTTTTTACTCTCAAAATTACCTTCCTTGTTTGTAGATCCATTACATTAGTATTGGAGAGCCGGAGAAAAGTTGGGCTAGGAGGAGGGGATTCTCTAGATATATAGACCATGGGAATCACACAAGCATACACAATGAAAATATGATGATTCCAAACTCTGACGTCTCTCCTATAGTCTTTCACGGAGGGGATGAAGGGAAGAAATTATTAGACGATAATGTGAACTAGGAGTGCCGAGGACTTAAAGGGATGTATGTAGATAAATCACACACATTGTGTATTATACCACATGTGTTTTTACAATACACGTCTCTTGTAGTACAGATTGCTACGTACATTTTTATCCCCCTCCTTTCGGGAGAGAGATAAGAGACCCATTTGTCTTTGGTCTGATTTTGTGTGTGTCTGAGTTGTTCAGTTGGACCAAACCAATTTTTTACGCCATGTTGAACTGGAGTGACGAGGAGAGGAGCTCAAGTTGAGAAAAGGGAGTCCCCCATGGTTCCACCGGTCAAAAAGCCAAAACAGAGAAGGTAACGTGTTCTCATTTGAGAAAATAAAAAGCCTATTATCTCAATATATTCACACCGTCCTCTTCATTAGACCGAGAGAGAGAAAGGGGCTGGCAACACTTTTCTCATTACCCCCACAAAAAAAATGTTGTGTAATTACACAAGACAGGACCCTTTCTCAATGTTTTCTCAATTCCCTTTCCCTTGTATCAAGACCTAACCACACAGAGAGAGCGAGAGTGCGTGTGTGTTGAAAACAATCAGTATTATTTCTCTAAATATTTACTTTAGCGACAACCTTCCTTTTTTTACACACCAGAATCGAAAAACAATTTTCAATAATTTGTATTAATTATTCTACAGCTATTACAAATAGCTGTACTCTTTTACAACAAAAATACGGCTGTAAGTTCTGTACAACAAGTCCCAAAAATACACACCAAAAATGCGCGTAGATTTCCTTTGGTATATACAAAAATAAAAAATGTAAATTTAACACCACTCTCCCTCTCTCCCGTGTGCGTTGTGTGTGTGTGTGAGTGTGACATGGTGTCTAATGGCGATTTTGAAAATGGAATTTTTATACACACACACACATGGGCTGCCACATTTCACGTCAAGTCAAGGTGGATTAGAGAGAGAGAGAGGAGAGAGAGAGAAGGGGAGGAGGAGAGCCAGGCGTTAAATGACTAAAAGGATGGAGGGAGTTAAAGTTGTGGCCGAAGATGGGACATCAGAGATAATCAGCCGAAATTGTTGTTGGTAGTGAAAAATAACTCTGCCGCTCTTTGTGACTCTCTTTTTTTCTTTATTACAGAATTATAATTTTGTTTTGTACAAGGCAAGGACACAGAAAAGAGAGAGGGAGATGGGCTAAAGCGGTGTTGGAAGAACGGGTTGAACACGGGTTCATATCATATCATGATGTCATGTGTGTGTATGTGTCTTATACCCTCCTCCTCTCACTCTCTCTCTCTCTGCTTACGTACATGTGTGGAAATGACAATGGGACTTGGTACAGGTGGGATGACATGATTTTTATACACATGTGTAGTGTTTATAAGTACACGTCCTTGCATGCCATTCCAATTTTAAAAAAATATTCCCATGTGTGTGTACTAGATCCCTGGATATCGTAACATTATAGTAGCTTTTGCAGTTATGGTCACACACAACTTACGAGGTATCCTCCATAGATTATGAGTGTGTGCGACGATTTCTGGAGAGAGAGAGAGAGGAGAAAGAAGAAGAGGAGGAGGAGTGTTATTGCTGTCGCGGCTTCAGACCTTAATGCATCGTCTTTGCATAAGTTACGGACCCGTAGTGGGAGAGTAGAGTAGTAGTCCATGTATAACTTACAACCAAAAAGACCTTTATATTCCCTTCGCCCCGACTTGACAACCAACTTGTATGTAGTCATGAAGATCAATATAAATGTGTGTGTGTATGTGTGTGTAAGAGAGAGGGTGAGTTTAACTAGTGGGATCCTAATAAAATATTAAAATTTGGTCTAGTACACTCACTCCCTATAGAAATTGTATGTATGTACTGTTGCAATGGACTACGGTATGGAGAATAAGGGTGGGGTTTCTTGGAGGTAAATGAATTTATTCAGAATAAAATATCGAAATGTGGAAGGGGGGTAGGTGGAGAAGAAAAGGGAGCCTCTCAGTACGTGTCACCTTAAAAATGTCAGCCGCACAATTTACGGTGACTTTTGACCGGCAATGCTGCCAACTTTGTTTGTCTCCAGGACTTGCATTCAAATCCCAATTGTTCCACCTTTTTGTCCATGGGCTAACATGCGTTTGTGTGTGTGTGTGTGAAAGAAGGAGAGAGGACTTTGATTTTACTGCTCTACTGGAGTCCTTTTTCCACCAATGTATTATCTCCTCCTTCTTCTTCTTCTATCCTACTCCACTTGGCTCTACACCTATTATACAAACCACGGAAAACCTAACCTTAAGTCTGTCCAGCCCCCAGCACACAAAAAAGTGGCAAAAAATGTACGGTGCAATGATCAAAACTTGGCCTATATAATTCTCTCCCGTTTTTTAAAACAGAAAGCAGAGACAATCTTAATTTCCGTGCAACATTCTTTCTCTCGATTTCCTGGCATTGTCTACTAAAAATATTGATTAATTTTGACAACTCTTTAGAACGTCGATACAGGTAAAAAATATAAAAATAAAAATATTTTCAAATTCGTTAGATTGTAAGCTAAAAAAGCTTCATTGAACTTTGCCCTTTGAATTGTGTCCGACGTCCAAGTTAAAATAAAGGAGGAAAAAGAATAAAAAGCTCTTCTCCCATTTCACACATTCCCTTCCCCGCCCCTCAAAAAACTGTCCTTCGTCATCCAATGATAGTCACAATAGACTTGTATCTCATGACAGGAGAGAAGGAGGAAGGAGTAGAGATTATGTAAGGAGGGAGGATATACGAGTATCCATATTGCACATTGTTGTTGTCATCAAACAGCTGGTACTAGAGGACTGTACACACACACACACGTTCCTTTCGGGTTTTTGTGAAGAAAATCAGGTAGGTAATAAATCATTTTTTCCTATGAGCAAATGTGAGGATTTTTTCCCTTCTCCTCTTCTCTTTTCCTCTTTCACTTGTTATAAACGGTGGATGAAAGAAGATGAGGGTATCATGACTACGCCATAATTGCCATATAATGCCCATCTTTTTTCATCTTTCTTTCTCTCTCCAAATAGTGGTTTTCACCACCATCCTCCTTCTCCCTCCTTCAGTTCAGTGAAATCTCACTGTAGTCATCCTACCTTGAAGCTCCTCCACCCTTGTAGGATGTACGAGTGTCACATGCGAAATGAAGCCAAGAATCCGCGTGTGTGTGCACTTTACCCTTCACATCATTTGCATAGAAAATGAGCTGAGAATTAGTTTTGCTCGTACATTATCAAAAGTTGAAAGGGACCACAAGTAGGTATTTTGATTCTCCGTATTTTTACCCACAGAAAAAGTTAAAAAGAAATCCACACACGCACACACACTCCACGATACATTGTGCAGTCCACTTACTCTTTTACACAGTCAATACACGGAATACTAGGAAGATCAATACTCGATTTGCAAAAAAATAATTAATTTGCATCTGTTGTGCATTGTGCAGCTTGACTAGTGGAGGGAGTAATTTTTTGCACGTACATCTAATACATGTGCAGTGTGTGTGTGTGTGTGTGTATGTGAATGCCCTTTTGCAAATTCTGGTTTTTTCGGCTCATTGTACGGCTACTTGTGTGTCTGTGTGTGACCCCCATCGATGCTCGAATATATTAATACTCATCCATGTTACATTTTTGGTATTCTTTCCCCGTTTTTTCAGTTCTACAATGTTGCTTTATGTAAAGTCGCCGTGGGGCCGACGTTTTTCGTGAGGGAGAAAAGGTCATTTTCAGCCTGATCACACAATTTGATATTGAATGATCGTCATGATTCTCCCTCTCTCTTTCTTCACACACACAATTTAAATTGTCCTCTCTCAATATAGTCTTGATTTTCCAAGACTGCTAACTGTACTCTTCTACTCTTGTGTATGTGTGTTTCTTGGGTGGATATGATGTGTGTCGTCATTGTGTGAGATCGTGATTACATTTCACATTATATTAATATTTTATTATTAAAATAGAAGAATGGGGGGGGGGGGAGGATTCGTTTTTCGGCGTATTTTCTTGGCACTAAGGATGTTGGTTGGTTGGTTGACTGGCTGGTTGGTGGAAATTGATTGTTGTTCAACATAATAATATTAGATAGTGATTTTGTGATTGTAAGTTTTTGAAAAAAGGAGAGAGAGAATGAGAGAGGAGCACGCCGTGTCAGTTGAGGGCAAAAGCCTGGCTTTGTGGTCCCTGTAACCCCTTGTCAGTGACTGTGCATGTGAGAGGATGGTGAACTTATTGTAAATTCCATTGATGACATGATATTCTCATACCACATTACATGCTTCACTGCAGTCATCATTATACCCATTATATCCACGACCCGGCTCTACACTTATAGAAGAGATCCACAAACCACACACACACACACATGTGTGTAGTCTTTGGTTAAAAAATACTTTATTCTTCCCTCACTGCATCTCCATGCATGTTAAAAATAGAGGGAAAATGTCGCTCGTCTCTTTCTCTCCGAGGCTTTGACATAAATGTGTGCTACTTTGATTATATAAGTCCCTGTCCTTCATGAAGCATCAGAGGCTGTGTGTGTGTTACCTGTGTGTGTGATAAATTGTACATTGCATCAAACAGATCATACACACACACTCCACGCCACACGAGTGAATGTGTGTGTGGAAAACTCTTAACAATTTTAGAGATTGGCAGGACACAGGGAGCAGAGAGTGGTGTCAGTGTCAGAAGAGTAATCGTGATATTGGTTCAAATAATTTATAAGGAAAAAACGGGCCAGGTACAATATGCACATGTGGAGGAGGAGGAGGAGGGGGAGGAGAAAGAAGAGGAGGCATAAGGTAAAGTAGAGTGATTGAACGACGACTATTGCTATTGTGACATCATGGAAGGGATGTCTTAGATGGAAGGCACATTAGTTAGATGTCGTCTTTTTAAAAAAAATATGGTCTGGTATGTAGACTCCGTGTGTGTGTAGTGTGTGCCCTATGGTTTCCATCTCTCTCTCTCTCTCTGCTATCACTTCTCCGTTTTCATCTATCTATTTAGAGATGACGGGTGACATGTCATAATTTATGTAGAGACGAGAGAGCGAAGAGCGTTTCCTCAAATTTTGCACAATCATTCGCTCGCCTGTCATTCCTCCTTCCTGTACAATATCTTCTCTCTCTCTCTCCTTCAAACTACATTCTCTCTCTCTTTTCCACCAACCAGCAACCAGGAGGAGGAGGAAAAGCAGTCTGACCAAAAAATATATTGAGCCTTAAAAAATTCTAATGTCACCCTGGATGCAATAACTAACTACAATTCTATAATATCACACACACTAAAGAGAAGGAGGAGGAGGAGAAATATCATAAACATGGATATGCCTAGCCGCAGTCTTTTTCCAAGGGATGGAGAAAGAGCTACATCGTTAGTAGTACAATAATATTGATGTATGCACAGTACGTTTGCAAATTGAAGGGACCCACACACACGTATATATACATGTGTGCGTACAATGTAAGGGTGTGTTCGAAATTTTTCTATACAGAAAAGCATATGGTGGAGAGAGAGAGGGAGAGAGGGTGAGTGGGAAGTGTGTGTGTGTGTGTGAAGAGGAGCGGTAATGTAATATGCTTAGGTTGACAATGAATCTATTTCCACTGTGAAAGATGGATGAATGAATACATAACATGGGATGAAAGGAGGGAGCGTACAAACACTCAGCTAGGTTCCTAGAATTAATCAATTTTCAGAATGACAAATCTCTACATTATGAGCCTTACCATCACAGACTAAGCATAACATTGCGAGAGAGAGATGCGAAAACCATCAACCGACCCGATTTCACCGGATCCCCTTCGCATGTCATCTACATGGAGAAAGAGAGTGAGTGTGTGTGTGTACTCAAGGGACAATCCCACCACCCGTGTCACACACTCTCATCTTCCTCTGTCTACAAATTTCTACAATGTCATAGTCTATTCTTTCAAACTTTTTTTGTCTCTCTTTTTGTCCTCCTCCTCTTTCCCCATTTTGAGTTCATTCCGCTTTTAAAAAAATATTCTTTTGTTTACTAAAATTTGATTATCATCTTGTTCTTTTCAGTTCCCTCAGTTCTGTTCTGCAGTGCGTGTGTGTGTGTGGTGTGTGAGGAACCCCTTGGATACTCTATATTCGTGGATCTACATAAAATTTTGTTCGTAAACATTTTTTAATTCGTTTACATTAAAGGAATCACGAGAGAAGGAGGGGGGAACGAACGTTTTTTATCCGTCCACGCTTCACCACAGTCACACGTGTCAAACTCTTAATGAATTTGATTCTTTGAATCGACCAGTTTAGTTTTCAATTTTAAACAACACACTCCTCACCTTTGCTCGTGGATGATGCACCAATTAATTGACATTAGATAGTAGAAGCCTTAGTTACACTGCTTTTGAGCCTTAAAATAGTCCTACGTTTCTTGCACACCCAATTTGATTGTGAATACTTGGTGAATGACGTGTGGACACTTTTATTGAGTCAATCAAGTCTTGTGTGCACAAAAATAATGATGATGTACCCATAAGAATGGCACGAGGCAAATCAATTAATGTAAATAAAAGAAATGGTCACAATAAGACCTACCCACATGGGCGACAAGAGGCATAACCTTGATTAGTCATATTTGAGAGGGGAAGAGTGAAAGAAGATTGGAGATGATGAAGAGGGGGAAGGAGAAATCACGAAATTGGATAGCTGATTAAAAAAAGGTTTCCAAAATGAACAAATCTTTATCACCTTTGATGAATTACGAAATAATTCTTTACAAACATCACACACACACTCTCTCTCTCGTATAAATTAAGGCTAATTGACAAGTTGTAAAGCTTCATCTTTGCCGAGTGCGAGATTCCACACAGCCCAAAGTCAAAACATGAAAAAGCTCACAATTGAGCATTGCTAGTCCCATTCCTGATGTGTGTGTGTGTTTTATATATGGAAGTCTTTGTAGAATTGAGTGATGAAAATGGAACGAAGTGGGGAAAAAATTAGAAAATTGTAAAGCACTTTTTCTAGTTTTACAAACGTATGTCCTGGATCTACAAGGCACACTCATTCACATTAGTTTGGAATGAAAAGGTTAGCTGTTGGGAAAAAAAGTCAAAATTGGAAAATGAGGCGTTCACATCTCACATGTTGACTGTGGTGATGGTGTGTGTGTGTGTGTGTGTGTGTGTGTGTGAGTTTTTTGTCTCTCTCTCTCCAGATTTTCCAACAATTGACAAGAGAACAAAGAGTGTTTTGTACAGAATTTTCTAGAATAGAAATAATCTAAACGGTAAATAGTGGGTTGTGTATAATAGGTTGACCCGAGACACACACAAACACACACGAACCTTTTTTGCCCATTTTCTATATGATCAAGTCGAATGTCAATGAAAATTGGGAAGAAAGGAGTCAGAAAATTCGAATGGTACTACACTACACTACACTCTTTTCTCCTTGTATTTTCTCTATTCTGTACATGTAAAATTGTACTGTTGTTGTTGTTGCCCCTACATACGTGATGATGATGAAGGTTCTTAGTTCAGTCACAAATTGCAGATTGGTTGAGAGGGAGAGAGAGAGGAGAGAGAGAAGCTGTGGAAAAACTCTTTTATTCCAGCAGTTTGACGTTTTCAATCTCAGTAATTGAAAATTTAACGATCCATTGCTCCCTTGTTTCTCATAATGACGGCATGGCAATGGAAATGACTGGAATGTGAAGGACAGGGCAAAAGCAGAGCCAGAGTAGAGGAAAGATTTTGAATAGAATAGTCATTATCGGAGGAGGGACTGTGTGTGTGTGTGGAGCCTTGGAGAAAATACTCAAGACGTGGGAAACAACACGTCTCATTTTATTCTCTCTCTCGCATCGTAATCTCAACAATTGTGGACAACGTTTGTCCATAATTTTGATTTGATTCTGAACATAAGGATAATTTTATACAGTCATTTCCTCAACGACCATTCCGGGGATTCTCCCGTACACTGAAAATAACTTTGCACAATTTCAATCCATCCTCCAATTCCACAGCATTTAGTACATACATGTATGGAGGACAATAAAATAGAAAGTGCGAATAAAAAATATAATTTAAATATTAATTGTCATACAAACGTTGCTGGATAAAAAATACGGAAAGAATGAAGGTTTATTTTGTTAACAAAAAAACTATTTTGAAATCATTTACTTTTACGCTTAATTAATTAATACAGAATATTTAGTAGTCTCTCCCGTTCGTATGCCTAAATAGAGACAATATTTTGACTCTCCTAACTAATGAGGGGCTGGGCCAAAGTTGTGAATTGGAATTTGACTAGGAAATTTTGTCAAGGGACACAATACGGTTCCGAAATTTGTTTTTGAAGTCTCTCAAGAGAGAGAGAGAGAGAGAGAGAGAAAGGGGGTGTAAACGACGAAGAACCATGATACGTGTTGTGTAATATGAACGTTTTTGATGTAAACAAAAGTCGGGAGAGTGAGTGTGTGTGTGGGGTCATAATAATGGGTGGGTGGGTGGTTGATGAAGAAAATTGACAAAGTTACGACCAGGATGAGGACAAAGTGGAGAAAGAATGTACAACAACAAGAGACACAGACACACGTTACATGGGATATGGTATGTACAAGTCCTATAATAAAATCCTATTGATATCCACCGAAATTTGAAGGGGGAGGATGGATTGTTAGCTCTCTCTCTCTCTCTGTCCATATAAAATCTGATAGAATGATGGAGAGAGTTGGGAGATGTAGTGAGTGAGTGGATTATGGGAAGAGCTTCCGTTATCTTGTTTTGTACCAGCTTTTGCGGTCTGACAATGTCATTAGTCATAACACAGTTATGACCATTTAGTTGAGCAGGGGAGAGGAGGGGGAGGAGGAGGAGGGGACAACCCTGGACCACATTTAGACTGACTATTTCCGGTTTCCTCACACGCCCCATAGACGTCCGTCCTCTTTCCCCCGTCGATTCCAAAATCTACAGTGTCTACAAAAAGTACAAGACTACCATGTGTGTGTGTGCGTGTGTGTGTCTTTCTCTTTACAAAGACTACTACATACTGTTGATACTTGGACAAGAGGGAGGAGGAGAAAAAGAGTCTGTGTCCATCCAGAGAGGCGGTGTTCAAGAATATAACCTTTCATCTAAATGGATTTCAGCTCTTAGCCTGTCTTTTCTTTTTTTCCCCTTTAACTTTTCTCTTCTCTCCCTCCCTCTCCCTTTCATCTCTTTCTCTGTCTCTTTTCACTGTCTAGAGGAACATAGGATGAATCTGAAGAGAGAGAGAGACAGAGATAACTTTAACTATTGCATTATATGCATTATATGTGACATAATGTACAGTATTTCACACACACACACTACGACATAGTTATAGACATTGGATATGATGGTCCAAATACACACACACACAGGGTCTAAGCCTTTGCCTGGATGTCCAAAAACTATTTTTCAAATTCTCATGTCCAACATCATGAAACTGTGTGTGTGTGTGTGACTCTCACAAACTTTGGAGAGGGAGGGAGTTCAAACAACATGGCACCATGATCTGAAAACTAAAGTGCATCATCTGTATACACTAATATTTTATATAGACTATAGACACACACACACGTATTGTTTGTCTCTCTCTCTTCTATTTTGTTTGTTGGTAGTTTGTATACCTTCCATTATTCATCATTCTGTGTGTGTGTGTCCCGCATCCTCCTCTTCTGAGGAGCAGGACAATGGGACATAATGGCCGGCTCGAATGAAATAAATCAAATTGTGCGAACGGTCGAATATCTCTTGGAAAAATGTTTGTGTGTGTGTGTCTGTGTGTGGATTATATGTGTGTGCAAGTGTATGTATAATATATTATAATGTGTGTGTGTGTAAAAAAGAAGAGTGCCAGGCTCATCCGTTTTTTAGTCTCCGGAAAAGAGGAAGGCAATTTGACTGCCGTCCGTTTCCTTCTGTTGCTCATTGATCTTCTTCCTACCCCCGGACTATCACGAACAATGAAAGCATCTCTCTCTCTCTCTCTGTGACTTTTTATTATGGGGAAAAGTTGGAATAAACACAAAAATAGAGGAGGGATCAAAACTGTTTGCAAAAAAAGATGGGGAAAAAAGAAACAATGAGAATTTGGATTTGCATCCCAAAAAATTCATTCTCATTTTTTATGAGAGTGACGACGTGCGTACGGTCGAAGCTATTAGAGATAAAAAGAATCGATTGACCTCTCATAAAGTCTGTTGTTGCTGCTCTTGTCATAAATTTCCTTCAAAGCTAATGTGCGATACTAAATACTCCAATTATCGGAGTCCGGTAAATGTGTCTGAGTTTGTTTTGGATAAATACACTTTTTTACACAATTTAATTAATACATCTTAACTTTAGTTTGGAAGGACAAGAAAATTTATTGTGACAACCACAAATCACATTTCTCTCTCTCTCGTCTCTAAAGATCCAATGACAATCAGACAAAATTCTAATTAATTTCGACTTGTGACTCGACTCATTTAAGCTTCTCCATCAAAAGACGTGGAGTTTTTGTTTTTGTTGTTGTCCCCATCTTTGTCTTCGTGAGGAGTGAGTGAGTGTGTGTGTGTGTCACAACTTTGGACAAAACTTTTCCATGTGTCGTAAGTTTAGTTAAGAAATCATGGAAAGGATTGTTCCCAACTACTTACTCTCAGCAACAAAACCCTCCACACACACACACAGGCCCACACAACAATATATCAACTCTAATAAACATTCTTCATCTGTTCTCAAATCTCTTGACTCCCTCTCTCACCCTTGCAAATCCACCAACATCAGAACAAAGCCAATGGGGATTCTTCTTTTCTCTCTCTCTCTCTAAAACACACACACAACAGGGAGAGAAAGCTACACATTGTGTGACATAACACTCGTAATGTGCGAATTGGATTCTGAATTGTACACACACTACAGAATGTACATTATTATACAGCTTGAAGCTTCAATTTGATGAGACGGCATTTCCACCCTCTTTCTCTCCCTCGGAGAAGAGAAGAGGGAGGGAGGCAGAGTGAAATATCCAAGTACATCACACAACAACCACAGATTGAGTGTATTGATGGGATAGAAGAGTTGATGGAGGGGATATATATTAAGCACATTTTATCCTCCATTCTCCCTCCACACACACACACTCACAACCGTCCCTCTTCCCCTCCTCTTTCTCTGAGAGTGAGTGTCAGTGTGTACTTGATTGTCCATGGAGAATGAAATAGTAAATAGAATTTGACTATATATTATTATGCCCATAATAGTTCTCTCCCTTGTTGTGTCCTGGTTACTCTTCTCCTCCCTCCTCCTCCTCAGCTAGTTTTGTCTGATGTAGCGGTGGTGGTTAAGTTTTTCAACCAAACCGAGTTAACAGCAGGAGTTTAAGCGAACCACATATGTCCCTTCTAAATGTGTGCCTCCTCTCTTCATGTTTGTACACACACACAGGGACAGGGAGATATGAGTGTGTGTTGTGTGTGTGTGTGTATGATGTGAGTCTGTTTGTGCAAAAGTGTAAAAGGGAAGAAAGGGTGAGGCAATTCCCTCATCTCTGACACAAATGCCAATACCGCACACACAATATCATATTGTTTGACTTGACTGTTGAAAGGTCTCCACTTTTCAAACACAAAACTCCTACTACTACTCTCCAACACAAGGGACACGTATGTACACCCAAACACACTCAGACACACACACACAACAGCAGGAGCCGGGCTGACGGGATAAAAAGACAGACATCATCTCAGACAGTAGGCCGAGTTCCATAAGGAACGTTCATATTTTACAACAAATCACTCACATCATCCGTATCCTCTCTTCGTAAGATCCCTCATAATTTTTACATCCATATTTTTTGTACGTTCTTCCAAATCCACATCGCAATCCACTGACTACAGACTGTCTGTAAAAAACCACTAGAAATTATCACTCATTTTTTAGTCAATGATGCAGAATTATGGCAAAAAAAATTCCAAACGTATTATGTACAGTGCGGAATAATTTCACAAAAATTGTTTATGTAGTTATATGGAAAATTTGACTGAATTATTGTTATGATAAGGAGGGAAAGGGAGAGAGGGAGAAATTATGCATGTCACATTATTATGTAGTATAGAGACAGATGATGTGTGGGTGATGTTGTTGTTGGGTAGTGTAAACTTTTCTGTCTCTCCCTCTCCTCCTCCTCCTCTTTTATATATTTACGTATTTTGAACGAGGATAGTTAAAGTAAGCAAAGCAAAGTAAGGCAAGAGGCATTGCACACACAAACGCACACACACAGTGAAGGCTCCGCTTTTAGAAAATAAAATAGAAACCTCTTCTTGAATGCTTCTTGAATCTCTTGCTGTTGTATTGGATTGTGTGGTGAGAATTGAAATGAAATGATGAAGAGAGAAGGAGGAGGAGGAGGAAAAGAGAAGGAAAATTTTTTTTCTTCTCTCTCTCTCTCTCTCTCTACTCCTTCAAGAGATGTGAGTGAAGCTCAATGTGATGGATATAATATATAAAAGGGTTTTGATTGTGAAAAAGAAGTAAAGGAAATCATGGAATTGTTCACGTATTTCTCTTTCTCTCTCTCTTTCTCTTCTCTACCCCTTGTATATACAGATTGTGTACACAGTAGAATAGAGCTCCTATACTCTACACACACACACTCTCGATGTATAGTTATAAGGAGACAGAGTGTGTATAGTATGGAAAAAAGTCATTGCTTGAAGACTCTCTCTCTCTCTGTGTCTGCTTACTTTACTTGTATTTGCGAGAGCTATTGCCATTCCAGAGAATAGACTGTAGTGTTGGGGGAGTCGGTCCATTGTCATCATTTTGGACGGCACAAAAGCCACTGAAGACTTGCATACACAATGTACACGTACGGTATGCACAAATACAGCTCTACAAACTCAAGCTCAGGAGTGAGAAGATAGAAAGAGAGAGAGAGACTCAGAACACTTGCATTGCACACACACACAGTCATCACAAGGCCCATACATACAGCACACACACACGAGAAGAGGAGAGAAGGAGAGGAAGAGAGAGACGTCAAATGCAGAAAAGCAACCTTTTGTACCAACTCGATTTTCAGACTACTAGAATGGCTCCTGTCTTCGAAAAAACGTCAAAACCCGTCCATTCCGCCTCGTTCCAAATTTCTCTCTCTGTTCGTCCATTGTCCCGGGACGAGAATTTTCTTTCATCTGTAACAGCAACAACAGTCCCTCCCGTCACAAGTTTTTTTTTCGCCAACGTCTCCAGCAATGTTGGTCCTACTCCTTCTCCTTCTCGTGTGGTGGTGGTGGTGTGTGTGCCTTTAAAAGGAAATGTCTATAGAAGGAGACATATTTTGGATTTCTTCTTTTCTCTCTCTCTCCCTTCCAAGCACACTCACACTCTATAGTCAATTAACAATTCCCGTACGCAAACCAAATTCAGAATTCCATTGGAAAAAAGGAAGAGAGAGAGAGTGAGAAAATAAAAAATGAAATACGTTTTCCAGACCGAAGGAGTGCGGAAGCTGACAATTCCTGCTTCTCCAATGGCGTCGGAAATAACGTGACATGTCACATGTAAAGCGCCATGCTGGAGAGATGGAATTCCTGGAAATTTCCAACGTACCCTTTCTCTCTCTCTCAACTGCACTGCACTCAACTCTCTGTCTACTAATAGTAATATAGACTATACGAGTTTTTCTGAAAAGTAGGAATCCATCTTTTTGTGTGGATTTTTTTGACTGCATTTTCTCAGGAACGTGAAAAAAGGAAAATTTACCTGTTTTCATTTTGTTTGAATTGTGAATTTTTTCTGACAAATAAACATGCAGTATATTTGTCGGAATTTGGAGAGGCAAGAAATTGGAGGTCAAATGCCTGTGTGTGCGTGTGTGTGGATATTAATACATAGGTAAATGTGGGAAGATAACGAGGGAGGAGAGAGGGAAGATGGATTGAGAATGGCGTACATGTGTAATGACGACAGAGATTTGAAAATTTTGTTTTCGTTTCTCCCTTGAACTGTGTACAGTAGAGTGTGTGTGTGTTGGGAGATGGTCGTTAGAAGGAGAAGAGTCAATAATGAAACGGCTGTCATAATTTATAATCAAGGGAAATAGAAGATAATAGATGGGTGTTCCTGGAGAGCAGGAGACGAGAAGAAGAAGCAAAGCACCCAACCCCTCCACATCATCATCCCAACGTACAATGTCACTAACTGAAAACAGTGCAATCATTGTGATCATCATGACCATGTCTATTGTTGCACACACACACACACTCACTCTACACACTCTCTCTTCTTTGTTGCCGACTTTGGTATGCTTTACACTTGCAATAGGATGTACTATAAACGTGAGAGAGACTGTGTTTACAAGTCCTTGTCCTTTAATTCGTTTCAGAGAGATCCTCTCTCCTCCACCCCGCCCGCCTTAGATTCTCAAGAGAGAAGAGATGAAACATCAAACAGACCATCACCATATGTAGTACACACACACACATCAATTTAATTCTCCCAGAGAAGTTCTCTCGTGTTTCAAGCTGTGCAAAATTTTTTGAGTGTCAAAGAAATCTGCTGTCAAAAAATTTTGTAATTTTTTTTGTTCTATTTGTTTTGCTCTTTAATTTTTGATGGACGTTATCCACACACACACACACCAAATCCTTGTTTTAAGGGACGATGAAATGTGGCAATTTTTCTACTCCTCTGACACACAATATGGAAAAGTGGACATGGAGGATGACTCGCAAAAATGGGGATATTGAAAACAAGAGGGAAGAACAATATATGTAAACAGCAAAATTGGTGAGGGGTACAATAGAAAGATGTGTGTGTGGATGTGTGTGTAGATATATACACAATGTTGCATAGTTGACCGATTAGTGGATTGATGATTTGGTGATGGGAATAAAGAGGGTGATCAAATCATAACATGTCAGGGAGTCAAGTACAGCCATCCATCATAATAATGGTTTTTTTCCATCCTCCTCCCAGTCCCCCTCCTGTCTATACATATGTATAATCTATCTACTCTATATTGTGTGTGTACATGTTCAGACTGCCCGGAGTGTCATCCTACCCGCTGTAGCTTGACTGCGGATAGGAAGGATTCACTACCCTCATTCCCCCTCCACTCCGTCACCCGTCTCGGTCCTTCTAATGGCATAACATCCATCCTTATTTACAGTACAAATTATGGTCATCAGAACAACTTTGTATGCAACTCCTCCTCCTCCTCCTCATGGACATGGTCCTTCATCCTCAAGATGGACTTGTGTGTGTGTGTGACTGTCTCAGGGAAAAAAATCCTGTGGGGACTCACTCTGAACTTGAACTATATTTTCGTTTTTATCTGAAGATTTTTCCACTGTACACTGCCAGTTGCCACAGCAAAAAAGATGACTCTACAAAAGACTACATTACAAACACACACACACACAAGAGATGTTCATGACGGAGGGGAGAGGGGCTAGTGAACTTTAAAAGGATCCACTTGCTCTCCTATTATGATGATAATGGTATAAAATATTTTATTTATATGTGAATACAATTAACAATGCATTCCCACAACAAGAAGACCCTCCTACTCAAGATCCGTACAATGCGTGTGTGTATGTGTGTGTGGAGAGAGAGAGGATAGTAGTCAAGGTCTCAAGTATCAAACTCCACATTCTTGAACAGGGGCATTAAAAAATTATTCTTTTTCAAAAACTTTGTGTTGTATTCCCCCTACTCCACATGTCAGGAGGACCCAGGATTACGCATTACAATGTTACACAACACACACACACGCAGAAAAGTACATACACAAAAGTATGATAGAAAGATGTTTGTAATTGTATCGATGAGAAAAAGTTAATTTTTTGGACAAGTAGGGAGGGCAAGGCACTTGGATTATTTTGAACAAGGAAGAAGAGTACTAGCTGCACTGCAGCATAAATAAAGAATGTGTAGCTCACTCTAGAATATGAAGATAGAAAGAGAGAGAGAGCAAAAGTGTAATAGGAGGGTAGAGAGAGAGGAAAAGTAATGCAAAGTCAATAAGTGGGCTCATGCAGAGGACAAAAGTGACTCTTAAAAATACCAAAGCGTTCATTAGAAATTCCAGTCAAACTCTCTCCCTCTTCTTCTCCTTCTCCTTGTTGTTCTCTTGTGGAGAACTCTTCAAGGAGAAATACTCAGTCACAAGTGGTCTTCCCAACAAAAATGTTAGCATGTCTCAAAAAATTCAAAGGCAAAGTAGAATCATCATCAACTCACACATTCTTCCCCAACCAATTCACTCACACTCTCTCTTCTTCTTCTTTTCAATTTATGACTACAAAAAGTCAATATTGGAGGCACAGGGTTGGAAAAAAGATCATGATGGTAATAAAAAGGGGAGAAAGGTTCACACACAACAAATTTGTTATTTAATATTTTTTCTTTGGAATTATTTTCTTTCCTTTTCACAGTCAATAATTTAATCACAGAATTATGTACACAATAATTGTAGTCCACAATTCTTATTTTATTTTATTCTGTAATTGAGTGGTTAACTGCTTTTCATTTATTTTCTTCCCCACAGGAGACAATGTGTGCAAAAAAGTTGGGATCCTTAAAAAGTATTGGTGTTGACAGGAGGAGAAAAATTGAAGCCATTCTAGATGAAAGACGATTGAAAAAAAAGTGAGAGTGGAAGGATGAAAGTGGACTTTCCTAGAGGATTTCAATAATTATCAATGTGTTGAAGGGTTGGAAGAGTTGGTGTTATTTGAACAGAGAGAGTGAGGGTTGGCTTTTACTTACTCAATTTGTAATACAAATGATAAATACATGGGTTTTATGGCAGTGACTGGATTTGTGTGTACATATGACCAGCATCTAATTTTGTAATATAATTTCCATAAGGAGGGACGGTTGGTGGTGGTGGTGTGGCTGTGTTTGTATATAGACACTGTAAGTATACACAAGAGAGTAGGGGAAGGGTGGAGGGAAGAATTTCTTTTGGTGAAAAGAGAGAGAGAGAGAGAGAAGAGTATTTGCTCGGGCGAATTGAAATGATAGAGAATAGAGCTCAAGTAGTGGGAATTTCTCATTTTCCCTAGGAAAACTTGGCCCATGGGAGTCCTCATAAAAGGAGAATTGTATGCATCTTCACACTCAATATGGTTTACTTAAGTGATTAGGTGAAATTGGGAGCGGTGGTTTTACCCGGTTCGGATCCTCCCTGCCTTTCCATTTTTCACCGTCCGTGGTAATGGTAGTGGCCGTCGCCGTGGTTGGTTCCTCCTTGTCAACCGGATCGGTTTTGAACAGGTCCTACTAGACGTGGCCTAATTTTACACAAGGAATGAAACACCTAACTCCTTTTAATATTATGTCAATTTGAAATTTGGTGAAAGTCTACAGCGTTACAAGAGAAGCAATTTAAATCTAGATTTTTTTTGAAAAAAGTTAACTAATGCCAGACAATAATTTTTAATTTCCCGACTGAGAGAGTGTGTGCTTAAGTCTGTGAAGTGGGGATCGAGTTGAGGGTTTTAATTCTGTATCGCTCCGATCCGGGGGAAAGGTTTGGAAAAACCGACAGTGGCAGTCGACCACATCTCCTCTCCACATCCTCACCCTTGTCGGGTAGCGGTAGAAGAGGGTGAGAGGATGACGTGTTGCGCTTCTCCCTCCCTGTACACTTCAACTGTCTATTAATGTGGACAGATGAAGTAGCTATTATTTTCGACGAGTGGGCTACTCCCTCCCTCCCTCCGTCCTATCATCTTATCTCAAATGCCAGTCAAAATTTCACAATCGAAAATATCTAATTGGTAGAGACGTACGACTGAATACAACAACAATTTTATTCTATTTCACTGGAGTGTCTTTAATAATCTGGATCCAAGAGCCAACAGATTTTTATTACACATCTTGAGTAGTTAAAATATTTCGTTTAAAATCCATTTTGATAATTTATCTGACAAATATTAGTCGAATGACTAAAGCAGTGATATGACTATTTCAGAAATTGTAACATTTAGATCCCTTCTAGTCTAAACAGTACAAGTTATGCGTGTAGGAAAATACACAATAAAACCCGGATTGATCATCCACTTTCAGAAAACATTCTCTTCACACACACACACACACTCCCCATTCTCCGGTGTAAAATGATAAGATGAGGACGCACACATACAGGACAATACAAAGACTCCCTTTTTTATGACGTAATTTTATCTCATTGGATCTCATTGATACCCCACCAATGAATTTCCCAGACATTTGCACACACACAATGTTTCTCCATATATACCCTAGACTAGTCTAATTGTGTGTGTGTGTGTGGTGTACAAGAGGAGAAGGCTACTTTCCAAGAATCCCTCCCTCTGTTTGTGTGTACTCATGAAAAGGAGAAGGCATTTTACTAGTCAATTCTGTTCGTATCACCCATCCAATTCTATTTCCGTTTTTCTCTCTCACCACAGATAAAATGAGATGCGTGAGAGGGAGAGGGAGATAGGGAGGAGAAAAGGGATGGAAAAACTTTGTGAGTAAAAAACACCCATCAAAATCAAGTTTCTGCTATCTCTCTCCCTCTCTCTCTCTCTCTATCTTAAATTTATTTGCATACAATGATTTCTCATTCAACTCGTGACTGTGATACAAATGCAGAGAATATTCAAAAATTGAGTACTATTGATTTTGTGAATTCTTATTTTGTTCAATTCAAAAAAGGGAAAACAAAGACATTAGAATAAAATTGTCAATTAAAAAAATCTCCATTTATTTTCCACTGCTTTATTTCCGCTGATCATTTGTTTTAAACTCACAACAACTCAGCATTGACTCACATGATATTGTGAATTTCACAAATATCCCATCAAAGTGGAAAAGTCTATTGTCAAGAAAGAAAACAAGAAAAAAAAATTTCGACTGTGGAAACATTGTTCAAATGAAATAATAATGATTTCTGAATGAATGGAGAAATGGATTCGCGAGAACAAAAATATAATGATGGATTCCCAAACTTTTCAATAATGATTTCTGTGGTTTTATTGGTTTAGGATTAAATTTTCAAAAAAATCCCCTTCCCTTGTGTGTGTCCCCTCTCTTTATCTGTTCAAATTGGGAAAAAAGTGGGAGGAGGATGTTTGGTCTTTTCAACTTTCGTTCAGGAAAAAATGGCTGAGATTTAGATGGAAACTTTTATTTTGCATCGCTGCCAGATTATGATGATTATTATTACGTTGTTCTCTCAAGCAGGGATAACAGGTCGCGTCTCTTTTGTAGCCCCTTTATTTGATTTTTTTCTTTCCCTTCTCTCTCTCTCTTTCTCTTTCTTACATATCCATTCCATTATATACATTTGCAAAGTTTTCTTTTTTTACTGTTTGTCATTGTGCCGCCTGAAAAACTCCTGTCTATGTGCCCTGTCATCTGCTGTACATAGTACAAAAATAATAAGTTAAACCATAATGGTAAGATTTGAGAAAGGGAGAGACAAGAACTCATGCAATATATCAACACTGCTCCAAGAATACACACAGTCAGGTTTTCCACTCATTCCATCATCCCAAGAGTTTCCATCTTGTATGCAGATTAGGGAACGGATCCACACAGGTAACAACCCACACACACACACACACTGCAGTTCTACATATCATTCAAAGTACATGCGAACGTGTGTGTCTGCACAAGGGGTATGGAAACACAATTAAGTATTTCCATAATGATCATCTCTCAAAGAATGGGCTGTAAGAACTAATATACTCGAGCTAGAGTAATCCAGGATTTTATTCCACACAAAAAGACAGCCTTGTACATAACGTGTGTGTGTGTAAATAGGGATGTGTGTGTGTCGGGGATATGGAGGATTGACATGTTAAGTGTTTGAGTAAACTGTTATACTAACAAGTTTTTATAGTACATGATCCATAGAAGTGTGTGCGTGTGCGTGTGTGTGCGTCACATTATAGCGTTAGACATTTGAACCTTTTCTCTTCGTCTGCCCATGTCAAGTCGGATGGTGTAAAAACAACAGCGCCTTGTCTGATGTGATGGTGTGTGTGTATGTTGAATAGTACAATATAGTCCCAATCTCCATCGCGTGCACAAAATGCCCTTCCATGGAAATATGCCTATATAAGACTAGACTGGAGAACTCCTTTCGAATGTGTGATGTCAGACAATTGACTATAATATTTCACAAAAAAACCATACAGTATTTGTTCCCCAAAATGTAAAGTACACACACACGCAGGATGTATGTAAAGCTAAGTATTAAGTCTAGTCTTGCTCTTTCCGAGGGATCATTAAGTCAACTTTTTTTTTGAACAAGATTTTTTTGTCCTCTCTGGGTTTCTTCCTATCTTTCTTTTTGCTCAACCATTTTAATCATCATGCAACTACATTGCTGTGTGACTAGTACTGTTCTTGTCAAAATATTTTCGTATGTAGGCAGGAAAAGAAGTCAGAGGGAGAGAGGGACAGGGAGGAGATGGAACAAGAAGATAATATCAAAATTATGTCAAAAATTAACAATGACGAGTAGTAAGAATGAGAGTTGACAGGGAGGAGGACTATTAGCTTGACTTATAAATTTTCTCTCTCTCTCTCTCTCTCAAACTCTTCTCTCCATTCCTTTTAAGTACAAAAATAATAAAAAATAATTTCATTTCTTCCCTATTTGGTCCATTATTCCTTTTCTTTCCTTCTCTCCCCCGAAATTGTATTCTGTGTGAGTGTGTACAATTTTCCCCTTGTCACACATACACACTGGGTAGAAAACAGTCTATGAATATTTTAGAAAAATATACTGACTACAGGAAATAGGAAGAGAAATAAATAAAAATTTTAACAGAGATTGTGCAAGCTAAACTGCTGTTATGTAATTTTTAAAAATATATTATGTCCCAAATTTATAACTTGGGAATTCCACAATATGAATAAAATTCAAATAGTTATCTAATGAAATGTCTTATAATCTTTCAAAAAAAAACATCCAATTGTATGAGATTAAGATTTGCTTTGGAAAATTGGAACAATTTTGTGATGTAAGCTTAAAATGGAAGAAGACATTTGAGTTTTGACAGATGAAGACTTTCATTTTTCTTAGAGTCGTCTCACATGACACACACCCGCACAAACACACACGTATAGTTTTTGAACACGACAGTAGTCCAAAGTTGGTTCATTTGGGTCGAATTAGCGGATTAGATAGAGAGAGAGAAACAGTTTTTTTGACTAGCTCGTTATCTCACATGAATAAATTTTTCTCTTCTTTTATCATCTCTCATTCCTTCTAACTCACAGCACCCAGATTTGTGTGTTTGACACACACACCACTTGTTTTCATGTATGTAGACTGTGTGTGTGAACAACATTGACATAACATCTTTATACTGTGTATTTTTATTTTTACACACACAATAACAGGGTCTCTCTCTCTTTTTCTAATCCTCGGCACTTTTTTTCCATGATATCATCATCATAGTATTAAAAAGTAATAATAATGACCAGAAAACTACTCCCTCACTATTCCTTGTGCACTGACAAACACACACACACAGTCTTCACAATAACTGAACCAACAACAAATATAATCATCACCCTTTCCCTTTTTTTCCCTCTCAATTCCTCCTTTTTTTCTAGTAAAGGGAAGATTTATATCAGTGCACAATACACATGAGTATTACAGAGTTGGTCCATAGTTTCTTCCTTCACTTCCTTTATTGCAAAAATCATTAAAAATTCTAAACTCTGTCTCATGCACCAATGATTCTTGGTCCTCTTTCTCTCTTCCTATATTTGAGGGAGCTTATTTTCACCTTCCGTCATTAACACACACGACACTCACATGTACCTTTATTTATAAAAAAGGAAACTAATATACCTGCCTTGTATACTTTACCTAGTAATACTTTAGTTGTATGCACTCGTGTTGTTATGTCCAAATGAGAATTCCGGATAACTCCAATACACACAAAAAAACACTTTCCAATAAGATACAAGGATAATAGTGCATACTTTACATCCGTCATAGACTAACTGAATTTACAAGTAAATGAAGAGGCATATAAACAAGTAGAATTTGTGTGCTGACATTTTAAGCATTGGCAAAAACAGAAATAGAAGTGAGTACTTTTTTCCTACCTTTGGTTAGCTAATACAAGGTAAGAGACAGGAAAAGTGAGGAAGCTGTGAGCCTGAGTAGACACAAGAAATGATGTACATTTGGCGATAAGGACATAACATCAAACAAAATGATAGGACTTAACTTTACCTGTGTAAAACGAATATTTACACAAAATATTACATGTGTACCGGTATTTCGTGCCTCGTTGATTCCATGAATTTTGTCTTGAACTGAGGATAAATTGTACAAAATACATACGAGTTGTTGTTGCTACTTTTCTCTAACCCTAATCCTTCCCTTTCCATTTTTGTCCTGATCCTTCCCTTCTTGTCTTTGAACAGGCTTGTATGCTAAATCCTTTTTTTCTAAATGTGGCTTCCCCCCTATAATACATAATAATTTAATAATAATAGCATATGCACCAGAACATAGGACTATAATGTCTTTTTAGGTGTCCACCGCTTACAATATAATATATTGTTTATATTATAAACAATTTCACAATTTCCTTCTTCAAGTCAACATAACACATGAGAGAGAGAGAGAGAGAGAGAGATATTTCTGGTTGGGATGAAAAGAACTCCCAGTGGTCCAATTTTTATCACCGCCTTCAACTCATTTGGGTGTTGCAATTTCGTTGCAACGTTAAGTGCTACGAATACTTCATTTATTTATTGCCACTTTGTATTCCAACTAATGATCATAAATATAAACTCATCATCTTGGGAAATTGCACTCACGTACATCCACATAGCTTTACTTTCTCTTCTTAATGAATTTAACATTTTTTTTGCTTTCTCCTTTCAACGGAAATTGTGAATAAAGTTTGTTGTAGTAAATTTTGGATTATGAAATCTTTTGTCTCAAAAAGAATGGCTGAGAGGTCAAAAATCATCCTGAAATGAGACGACTGAGAAGTTTCATGGTAGATCTATAAACAGTGTGATTTATGTATTCACTATTTATTAACTTTATTTTGTCCTATGTCATACTAGTCATAGGACAATAAAATGGGTTCATCCATTGTTGTATGAAATGTTGAAGGAGGGATAAAATAGAAAAGATCTCTTTTTTCTTATTCTTATATTTCTGTGGTGGCTCTTTTGCTCATATTGAAGAGGATCGAGAATAGAATTCTTCTCATTATTTCTTTCCATTTCCAGTTGAGGTGTTTTCCTCTCATTTGTTGAATATCACAATAGTTACAGAAATTCATATTTTCTCTCTCTCTCTACTAGAGAGTCTCTAGGCATTGGAGTTGCAAATATAAAAAATTGTAACATGGAAAATTTTGCTTTTTTTTCGCTTGTGATTAGACACACAGAGGGACCGTTATATAGGTATAATATATTGTAGTATGGTGGTGATATAGACTGGAGGAGGTTACAAAGAAAGATGAACTAAAAAAGCTAAGAAAGGACACACATGCGTATATAAATTCTAGATATGCTGTCTTTTTTTCTTCGCCATCTCAAAACCAAGAGAGAGAGAACACAGGAAGGAAAGGATGAAAAATACATTGCAACCTCCTCCTTCAGAATCTCCCATTTTCTTTCCTTTTTTCAGATGACACAAAATACTCAACGCGACCAACCAAAGAGAACCCGAGCACACAAGGGATAAAAAATACGACCCAAAGAAAACACTGAATCTTACATAATAGATAGAATGGGAGGATACAAAGGGATACGTATATATGATATAGTCATCCTCCTGAGAAGGACATTTGCATGGAGAAGGGAAAATATTGTGAGAGATGAAAGGCGAAACTCCGGTGCACAATATAGTATAGACTCTACTCTCCTTCTTAAATAAAAATGTCAAAAAAATATTATGACTCTTTCCTTTTCGAGTCAGAAATTTTGACCAAGTTTCAGTGTTCCTCTGGACCAATACACATTTATGCCATGCAAAAAAATTGCATGTCATGAACATTAATAATCATCTCTAGTTTCGCGTACAACTGAATGGGAAAATGTAATCATAAATAAATAAAGATAATCCGAAATTCGGATTCCGAATGTGTGCAAACGTTTTTTTTGTTGCAACTGACTTCGAACCAAGTGGGGAATCAAGGATATCTCAGAATTTATTCCGCGAAGGGAGCCGGCCATTTGAGTCGAGAAATTTTTGCATTTTAGTATTTTCTGTGAGTGTCTTCATCCATCATAATGGTAAGTTGACCTGCTCGTTTGGTATTTAGGAAACGTATACAATGTATTTTAAATTGTCCTATCGATATTCTAGTACTCTATTGAAAAGCGTCTTGAAGGAGCTCATGAAGAAGCTATATGGGCAGCTGACTGGTACACTCCAGAAAATTCACATGAAAAGGCAAAATTGGTCAGCGGATCATTAGACGACTCTGTCAAGGTACTTAATAATTTTGATTGTTGTTATTTTAATTAGAATTAAAATGCTTTACTGTCATTTTTTAAATTTTTTTTTGAAAGGTTTGGACATTGGATGACAACAATGATCTCAAATTGGAGAAAACTCTGCTCGGTCACTCCTTAGGTGTTGTCTCTTGTGTAGTAGATCCAATGGGAAAATTATTTGCTTCATCTTCTTTAGACGCCAATATTAGCATTTGGGATTTGGAAACATATGAAAAGAAAAAATCAATTGATTCGGGTCCATTAGAATGTTGGACAGTGAGTTTTTCATACCAATACAATAAAACAATGACAAAAATGATGAATATATTGATTATACTATGTAAATCTTTTTCATTTTACTTAGGTTCAATTTACCAGAGACTCAAAATATGTACTTAGTGGGAGTGGAGATGGAAAAATTGAAATGTTTGGCGTAGAATCTGGTAAAAAAGAAAAATCCCTAGAGACGAAAGGTAAAATGGCTTTGAGTTTGGCTACCAGTCCTGATGGCAAGTAAGTGTTCATGTAAACTTATTCCATGTTCTAAAAAAATAATACAGGTTAGTAAGTTAAATATATTAAAAAGTATTCATTCTTATAAATAATGAATAGGTGGATTGCTTGTGGAGGGTCTAATGGTCTTGTTGCTCTCCTTGATGGCCCGACTGGAAATTATTTCAAAACTTTAGAAGGTCATGCTATGCCTGTAAGAGCTCTAGCTTTTTCTCCAGATTCCAGTTTACTTCTTACCGCTTCCGATGACAAACACGTCAAGATATACGCTTTGTAAGTAAAATACAAGAATCTTTTCGTTAGATTTGATATTTGAGAACATCTCTCACGTGTAACTTTTTTTTTTTTTACATTTTTTGGGATTTTTAGAGCTGACTTTCAAGTTGTAATGACGGTTGCCGGACACAGTTCATGGGTTTTGGTGAGTGAATTTCTTTGACATTGAGACTACTTACTGAAGAATATATTCGATGACCGCTTGAGAAACTAAATGTCAAATAAAAAATGAATACATTTTTCTTGCAGGGCGTTGCGTTCGCACCGAATGGAAAGACTTTTGCTACATGCAGTGCTGATAAGAGCGTGAGAATATGGGAATTAGAAACAAAATCATCTCTACATGTATTCAACGAGGCTCATGCTGATCAAGTTTGGTCAGTAAATTGGGGACCCAAATCTAAACTTGCCTCTGTGGGAGAAGACAAAGCAATTAACATCTACAGTGTACTGAAATAGGCTAAGCTTCTTTTTCCATGATTGAGGTTTGATATATTATATATTTAATATTTATATGTGTTTATCTATATAATTTGAATAACAGTAAAAGCATTGATATACCAGTCTTTTATCTCAGCAAATATTTTTGACAGCAACTTTTTCGTGTACCAGCCTCTATAAACAGAGACCAACCAAATCTTTTATGAATTGCCATGTTTTTTAAAATGAAAATAATCGCATAAATTTTCAAAAACCGTCAATTTAATGGCACAGGGCTCATATATATATATTTATTTACTCATACACTCATCAACAGTGATGTAGGTATATTGGTTCCTCCCGGAATCCAGAGCACAATATCAATTACAACTTTATAACAAACTTTTCAACGTTTTTTAAAATTCATTTTATACTATTATTAATTGACGCTCTCAGATACTTGACGTGTAGCGATTTTTTCCTCCATTATATATTAATAATATAATAATTTATGCAGCACGTAAATATTTATAATCGTCAACATATTCCTCCTTCATTTTTTTTCTCTCTCTTGTTAATACGCGTCTACAATTTTTTTGAATGTCTTAAAATCATTTCTTTACCATTTATCTCTTAAATATTTAAATGATTTCTTAAGTTAAGTATACTTTCACAGAGTTCATTATCATTTTTGTAATCGGAATGGTCACTTGCTATCATCATTATTTTTCAATATTACAGACGTCAGTTCGTCTCTCTTTAAACATTATCATTTCAATAATAATTATTTTTATCGTTACTCTCACTACATATTAAGAATTAAATACTCCCTGCTTGCTGCTCACAATAATATAAAATAAAAACATTTAATGTTCGTATATTTAATAATACGTTAACGTAATACACATATCGAACATTATTTCTACAACATATATTTCATAATACTTTTTACGATTACATACCATGTTGTACCTACCATATATAAATACACACTAATCAATACAATTTACATCCAAAAACTTATTCAGAAAATATTTGTGTAGTAACATAAAATCATTTTTTAATAATTAATAGTAACAGTAGTAGAATTATACAGTTTAACGCCATGAACCAACACAAGTGTGTACACAATCATCAATGCATACACATTCTTTAGAGAGTTGTACTCCTCTTGCAGGATTCATATCCTAAAATCATGATAATAATAATTACACTGATCATTATACATTAATAATACAATTTGAAAACTCTACTAAATAAAAATCAATGTACAGTCATTATTTTTCAAAAAATATTCTGTCCTCACGGCCCTCCTTCCCTTCTTTTTTTGTGTGTCTCTTTGGTCAAGGGCACCAATTTAACTACCTCGACTCTTAATATTTTCATCATGTTGTGTCCTCCACAGTATAGAATTGTATAGTTTTATCGTACCTAGCATCCAGTTTTCTGCTAACATAAATTAATAATATTAGAACGACAACAACATCAACAATATTTGCTTTTACGGAAGTCCAACACAAGTCTATACACTCTATCATTATTTATTATTTAGTGTTTTGTTTTCAACTTCTCTCCACGATCTCTCTCTCTTCTCTCTCATTCTGTTTGTTACAATCAAAAGAAATTGATAAATGCAAGTCATAAAATTACTATTAATATAATTAGTACTGTTTACTGCGTAGCATTAAAAATTCAACTGATGACAGTCACTGGTATTCAACTGAAGATTTTTTTTCACAGAGAAAATGGAATTAAGACACACTTCAACCTGGGTTCCAAATGTGTGCAACAGTCCTTGTTTTCAATCTTGAGCTAAAAAGTGTTGTATATTTTGTATAACAGTGTTTTCTACCTTATTATTTATTATTATTGACTAAGAGAAGAGAGATGGAGAGATGCTAAGAGATAATCCTACAATACGTTAGTTGACATCAATATGTATTTTTGCAGGTATTCATAAATTCTGACGTCGTAAGGCTTCTAATTTGAAATACAATGTGTTAAATAGTCCTCAGTGATTGCAAAAGGTTCCCCTCCGCTCACTACATGATCTTGTTTGCAATGTTATTATTTCATTATGAATTTATGTCCACTGCTACGCTTCAAATTTGTAGTACACTTCCTTTTCTAATTTTACAACAATAGTCAATCTTGTATTACTTTTAATTTAACATGTACTAAATAGTAAATTAGATAAATTCTCTTATTCTCTCACAAACAACATTAACGTGTGTTTTGAGGTTTTGTTTTTTTGAAATATATTATTATTGTAGGCAAAAATAGTTGCGCCATCACTCTCTATAATATTTTTTTAGACTGCATAGATAGCTCTAGATAATATTAATACAGAATATATTTTTTTGACCTTTTTTCCTTTCATCGAATCAAAATGATCGAATGAATAAATACCATCATAAAATAGGACATCTAACAGCATAGCACTTGTAGTTCAATTTTTGAATAAATATTAGTTAATTCGTACCCTTTGTGTATTATAATAATATTTACCTTAGATTCAAGAGTTATTTAATAACGTATGAATAAAATGCACTGTAAGATTGTAAAAGTTATGAGATGAGTTCTGATATTTTTCCCTCTTTTTTAAATGTTAAATATAGTAAAACTACCATATTTTCTCTAATAGAAGCCCAGTCCCTAATAGACGCCCAGTCAAAAGGGCTTTTTTATCTAGTGCTTGCATGTTACAGGATAGGACCTTAGTTCTAAGACTTAGGAGCAAAAAGGTCGCGAAATAAATAGAAGCCCAGGGCGTCTATTAGAGAAAATACGGTATAATATTTTCATTTTTGC